>SSNP01000039.1:2999083-3030187 GCA_006937955.1 Pachypanchax playfairii | reverse complement strand
GTTTATTTAATCTTATTTTATAAGGTTTTTACATCTTTTAGGGACAGTTTGGATTTTCGAACAGGAAAAATCAAAGAAACAAGTCCGAGTCCCTGATTCAGGTTTTTCTACTTGGACTGATGGAGATCTTTAAATGTTGCTTCATCAATAAATTCATGTTAATATTTTTGTTGTTCACTTTGTTGGAGAAGAAAATGCAGAAACTTAGTTTTATTTTTCAGTTTGCGGCATTTCCATCATTCAGGGTCATTTTTAACCTTTGACCTTTAGCTGTTGAGGAGACAAACGGATCATTCAGATCTACAGAACGGAGACGTTGAACCACAACATGAATCCATCTAAAGCTTCACGCTGATCCACATCGCTGATGCTTCACTCTGAAACAGACAACAGATCAGCTGCAGGGACCGAGAGCCGCCGACGGCAGCTGCACATAATCCACCACACAAACAAAACTGCTGGGAAATCAGTTCTGACACTGGAGGCAGATTAACAGATCCAGGATCAGAACAGTCAGGTGGTCGTCACAAAAACTGGAACCAACAGCCATGAAAAAACTTTATTTCAGCCTTTTGTCAGCCTGGAGAGACGCAAACAGGGTTCAGGTCTGGAGCAGACTGCAGATCAGATCACCAGGAACTTGTTTATAAACACTGTTCATGCACAATAAACACGGTCTCTGGTCTGGTCTGACCTGGTCTGGTCTAACTGCCTTTAGGGGTTCAGAGAGAACCAAAACATAGATGTTCCAGCTGAGACCGGCTGATCCAGAACCCCGTCCTGAGACCGGCTGATCCAGAACCCCGTCCTGAGACCGGCTGATCCAGAACCACGTCCTGAGACCGGCTGATCCAGAACCACGTCCTGAGACCGGCTGATCCAGAACCCCGTCCTGAGACCGGCTGAGTCACATTAACTTGTTCTAGTCACACTTGGTGTTCCTGGACATGTTGTTGGAGTCGGACTTCAGGCAACAGAAGAACGTTTGTTAGATTCTTTTCAACACGTTGGAACATTTATTGAAACATTTCAATCAGTTTAAGAACTTCAAGCTGGAAAATGTAAAAAGTGACGAGTTCAATCTTCAGAAAAGATTTGAAGCTTAACGAAAACAACTTGAACCCTCTACGATTTTCCAGGTTTCCCGCTCCTTTTGGGTCATAACGGTTTGGGTCTTTACTCAACGTCTTCCTCCTCGTCCTCGAAGTTCTCGTCGCCATCGTTGGCCGTGGCCTCCTGGTACTGCTGGTACTCTGACACCAGGTCGTTCATGTTGCTCTCTGCCTCCGTGAACTCCATCTCATCCATCCCTTCTCCGGTGAACCAGTGAAGAAAGGCCTTCCGCCGGAACATGGCCGAGAACTGCTCTGAGATTCTCTTAAACAGCTCCTGGATGGCCGTGCTGTTACCGATGAAGGTGGCGGCCATCTTTAGGCCGCGGGGGGCGATGTCGCAGACGGCCACCTTCACGTTGTTGGGGATCCATTCCACAAAGTAGCTGCTGTTCTTGTTCTGGATGTTCAGCATCTGTTCATCCACCTCCTTCATGGACATGGGCCCACGGAACACCGTGGCTACCGTCAGGTAGCGACCATGGCGGGGGTCGCAGGCCGCCATCATGTTTTTGGCATCAAACATCTGCTGAGTGAGCTCTGGAACGGTCAGGGCGCGGTACTGCTGGCTGCCCCTCGCTGTCAGGGGGGCGAAACCCGGCATGAAAAAGTGGAGCCTCGGGAACGGCACCATGTTGACGGCCAGCTTTCTGAGGTCGGCGTTGAGCTGTCCGGGGAAGCGGAGAGAGGTCGTCACGCCGCTCATGGTGGCCGACACCAGGTGGTTCAGGTCACCGTAGGTGGGAGTGGTGAGCTTCAGGGTGCGGAAGCAGATGTCATAAAGGGCTTCGTTGTCGATGCAGTAGGTCTCGTCTGTGTTTTCAACCAGCTGATGGACGGACAGCGTGGCGTTGTACGGCTCCACCACCGTATCCGACACCTGATGGATTCAAGAACAGGAAGTGTGTCACGCATGTGGAGATCAAAACAACTGAAGGCTCAGGCTAAAACCCAGAACCAGAGAAGAACCTGCAGTACCTTTGGTGAAGGCATGACACTGAAGGTGTTCATGATGCGGTCGGGGTACTCCTCCCGGATCTTACTGATCAGCAGGGTTCCCATACCCGAGCCGGTTCCCCCTCCCAGAGAGTGGGTCAACTGGAAACCCTTCAGACAGAATCAGACCAGAACCGAGTCAAGATGGAAGGTCAAACTTTACTCTGGACCTTCTCTGACTGAATGTTAGAAGAGTTACAAACAGGATAAGAGGGAGGAGTTTAAGATCCTCCCTCTTACTGAACCAGAACTCAGATCGGACTTCAGTTTTTGACAGGAGATTAAATTTCTCTTCAAGCTACGATCGTGTTTCCAGTCAGACTGAGTTCTATTACTATTAATTATTATTTACCCGGAAACAAAGATCTCATTTAAAACCTGATCTGGGTTCAGCAACCCCCCCCCCCGAGGTCAGAGGCTAAAAACACTTCACCTGCAAACAGTCGCAGTGCTCGCACTCCTTCCTCACAATGTCAAGGACCGAGTCCACAAGCTCCGCCCCCTCCGTGTAGTGACCCTTGGCCCAGTTGTTCCCAGCACCTGTCTGACCTGTGAGGAGAAAATCCATGAGTGAAATATGAAACTGTGACAGATGCAGAAGAACATCTACAACTTCTCAGATATCAAACTGCTGTCTGTTTACTGAACAGCGTCTCTGCTGAATGTTACCAAAGATGAAGTTATCTGGTCTGAAGAGCTGTCCGAAGGCTCCGGATCGAACACTGTCCATGGTTCCTGGTTCCAGATCCACCAACACGGCCCGAGGAACGTATTTATGTGCTGCACAAACAGAACTGTCTCATTTTAAACAGAATCCAGACGGTTAAAGGATGTCAGAGACTCAGGTCTGCTTACATGATGCTTCATTGTAGTAGACATTGATCCGGTCCAGCTGCAGAGACGAGTCGCCCACATAACTTCCTGCAGTGTCGATGCCGTGCTCGTCACTGATCACCTCCCAAAACTGCATTAGTGTCACAACAGGAAAAAATAATCAGCTGACTAGTTTCTGTCTGCGTGGTGCATTCACTGACCACCTACTCAGCTGACTGGTTTCTGCCTGTGTGGTGTGTTCACTGACCATTTACTCAGCTGAAGGATTCCTGCTTGTGTGGTGCGTTCACTGACCACCTTCTCGGGTTGAGACATCTCAGACTTCCTACTGATCCTGTTCTCCGCTCGACTCGGGTTTCATGTCAGAAGAAACTTAGTGTTTCTGTATGAAAGTCCCTGTTAGTAGCAGAAACATCTGACTGTGTCTCACTCAGAGGGACATGCTGTCTCTCTCAGAGGGACATGCTGTCTCACTCAGGGAGAAAACCCCGGGTGAACATGATCTCAGACTCTTTCATGTGTTTATATCTACGTGACGCGTTTGTGTCTCCAACCTGAGTTTTGTTTAAATCTCTGCGTCGCTTCAGTCACATTCTCACAGTCTGTTTGTTCTCATGTTTCCCTCCAACATTCAGTCCAGACTGATGAGTGTGTCTGCGCGTGCGCGCGCGCGTGTTAATCCAGAGATTCTGAGCGCAGTTTTACTGAAACACGTCTAACTTTGGTAAATTTGTGTTTTTGACAGACTGATAAAATCTGGTTGTTTTTCTTTGTGTTTAAAGATAATTAAAGAGTGTTAATAATTAAATCATCATCAGACACAATGATTTTCCTCCACTGATTATTACATTTAACCTTCAGATTTATTTTCAGTTAATTTTTTTAATGTTTGTTTTATTTGGACTTTTATCTTGAAATTCAGTCTCTTTAATTTATCTTTAATGATTAAAGATTTAAAGTTTGTTTAAAGTTTGAATGTTTCAGAACCAGCCGAACCTCCTACATAAGATTATCCGGCTGCAGCAGTTCGGTTCGTTCGAGTCAGGTGGGAACGTCTGAATCAAACAGAACCCAGACCGAACCTAAAGCTTTGAACTCTGAATAACACGCAGAGTGAGAAGAAAGTCGGTCCATACCTTGGTTCCGATCTGGTTCCCGCACTGTCCCGCCTGGATGTGAACTATTTCCCTCATGTTTTCTTCAATCTGGTTTTTCTCTCCGGTTCTTCTGTCGGTGCTCCGCCACTCAAAACCGGTGCGCGTCTGAGGAGCTCCCTGCGCGCGCCCGGCTTCATCTCCTCCCATTGACGTGCGTGCACGTGACCACACCTTGGTCGTACGCGTGCGTGGGAGTGAGATGCATGCACTAGATTCCAGTTCGACCCAGTCAGCAGGAAAACTTCAAAATAAAAAAAATGTTACGCTCTTGGTGAAATAATAAACTTTCACAATAAAAGTCTTGAAGCAAACTAGATTCTCACTAGATTCACGTAAAAACTGATTCTTGCTCCAAAGTTTCTTACATCTCAGTCAGATACCTACCTCTGACCTCTGACCTCTGAGACAGGCAGCAGCTCCCTGTGACCCTGAACAAGTGGGTACAGATCGGGATGGACTAACTGAATCCAGTCAGGTCTCTAAACCAGAAGACTGGTTCATGTTTAGTAACAACCTCCTGCTGTACAACTTCAGGTGAGATGACTAGAAATAAAACCTGCTGTCAGACTTTACACCTGTGAGTCAACCTGACAGGGTTGTGACCCTTTAGAGGTCCTACAGCAGGGCTGTCCAGATCCAGGACATGAGGGTCAAAGTCCTTCATGTTTTAAATGTTTCCCTGCTTTAACATACCTGATTTAGATTAACGGGTCATTAACAGGCTTTTGCAGGACCTGTTGAGGGTTTGAATCAGGTGTGTAGAAGCAGGGAGACATCTAAACATGAAGGATAGTGACGCTCGAGTCCTGGATCTGGACAACCCTTTCCAGGAACCATGAGCTGTAGACCTGCAGTCTGTGTTGGAGTCCAGTGATTTAGATCTAAGATACAAACTGGAGCTGCTACATGTGATTTCAGATACAAGTTCATGAAAAATACAAAAAAACTGAAGAGAAAAGAGGAACACCAGAACCATGTGACACCCGAACCATGTGACACTCTCTGACCCACGTCATGATGAAACATCACTCAGCTGCTGTAGAAGTGTCAGTTTGCAACAAGCTGACGGCAGCAGGACTCATGTTGGTCTTCTCCAGACTCCAGGAGGTTCCTTTGGACTTTAGCTGCTTCTTTAAACTCGTTTGTGTCCTTTTGTTTGAGTCGCTTGAAGTAAAACCATCTGAGATGATTTAGTCTAACTGGAAACTGCTTCAGGTCTTTAAAACTCTGTCCTGCTGCTGAACGGGATCTGAAGGTTCAAAACACGATCCTTTAAAGACCTGAACCAGGACCTGAGCATGAACCTGAGAGATGCATCATCCATCAGCTGATCTGATCAGTTTTAACAGTAATGACAATTATTGAAATGTGTCATTCTGTAACATCAACAAAAAAAACTCGACTTTATTCATATTTTTAATTTACAAACATTAAATAAACTTACAGATAACATTTTATTAATATTTTACTTCTATAACAAATCAAATTAAAATATTCTGAAAAACAAATTCACAGTAAAACTTTGACTCAGAAATCAGATAAAAACCAGAAGAAACTGGATTCATTTCTCTGCAGGTTCGAGTCACCAGCTGTTTATTCAACACGACTCGTCGTCTGCAGTGAACGGCAGCAGAGACGACGATGTGCAGAGCAGCAGCTTCCCGGTGAATCTGGTCAGACAGGTGACGCAGAGCAGCAGTGACCTGAACACGCACGCATGCACATGCACGCATAGACACACACACGCACACACGAGAGAAACATCAGAAAGTTTCATTTTCTCAGTTTCATTAAAAGATGTCAGGATTTGCTTCAAGGTGTGTGTGTGTGTGTGTGTGTGTGTGTGTGTGTGTGTGTGTGTGTGTGCGCATGTGCTGCGAGTGTCTTTGTGGATTGAAACTAAATGAGTGATTTCACGTTAATCTGCTCTGACAGAAACTTGTTGAGTTTGAGACTGAAGAAGAAGAAGAAAATGTCCGACCAGTGAAAACCATCAGAACCTGCAGATTATCTGGACTTCTTCACCGGGTCAAACTCACCTCAGGACGTGTTTGACTCTGGTGCACCTGAAGTCGTAGGACAGCGTGTACGTCTCATACACACTGGCTTTGACAGCAAGGCAGCACAGGAAGTCTTTAGGGTGGACCTTGTACAGGTCAAAGGTCAGCTTGGCGATTCCGTTCTTCTTCGGTTCACGAAAGCTGGGAAGAATCTGAAACACACAAAACTAAAGCTTTCCCAGAGTCTCCACCATCAGCAACCATCGTTTGGACACGCTGCCACCTGCTGGAGGAACCGCAGGACGCAACTTCCTGGGATCTTCCTTCCTGGTTTGAAGCATCAGGAGGAACCGCGTCTCCTGATTACTCACCTTGTTGTGTGTCCACAGCTGTCCTTCATCCAGCACCATCAGCGGAGTGTTACAGGGCAGCGACTGGAAGAAGTCCTCCGAGTCCACCACAGTCCCGTCCTCCTCCAGAACCAGGGTCAGGAAGTTCCAACAGGACAACATGAAGACCCTCGCAGCCTGCAAAGAACCACCAACACAACAGAAATCAAACTCCCCAATCTGAGTGTTTACAGGTGAATCGTCACAGAGAAACTGTTACCACCCTGTTTACCTGCTCCAACAGCTCGTCCAGCGAAGACGCCACCAGGCTCCTGCGCCGCCGCCGGCTGGGGGTGCAGACTTTATAACAGCAAGGCTGAGGAGAGCCCAGGATGTGGCGAGAGATGGTGCTCTGCACCGTCAACACGGACCTGACGGGTCATCAAGACACTAGATCAGAGGAGTCCGGTCCTGAACCAGCACAAGACCAGATCAGGACTGAACCAGGACCAGGACTCTGGGTGAGACAGCATGTCCTCCTAACCAATAAAAATCCAAGTACCAGAGCAGGAAATAGAGACTCCAGAGGAAAATATTGATTCATAAAAAACATTCAGTTGAATTTATTTTCAGATTCTACTAATGAAATAGTTCCAAAGACAAACTGAAGAGGTTCTTTTCAGAGATTCAACACGACGTTCTGACATCCAGAGAGACTTTTTAAAAACTGTTTAAGATCATGAAGTTCATATAAAAGCTTAACGAAACAAAGACATTCAGTTTCTCACCTGAGGAACTTTTTCAGACTGAAAATCTTTAAACTGAGTTTGTTTCTGAGATGCTGAGCTCCCAAACAGGAAGTCCCTCACACTCAAGCCTAGATGCTGAGCTCCCAAACAGGAAGTCCCTCACACTCAGGCCTAGATGCTGAGCTCCCAAACAGGAAGTCCCTCACACTCAGGCCTAGATGCTGAACTCCCAAACAGGAAGTCCCTCACACTCAGGCCTAGATGCTGAGCTCCCAAACAGGAAGTCCCTCACACTCAGGCCTGAATTTAAACATCTTTCAAATGTTCTTTTATCTACAAAAAGCTGGTTTGATTTGGAGGCAGTTTTAAAGCTCCGCCTACAGATCAGGAGTTCGTTCAACCCAACAGTCACGTTGGATCAATCCGTTTCCTGTTGGATCTGAAAGTGGTTTTAATGAGCTGGAGCTCTGAAAGCTGCTTCACATGAAGCAACAGCTGATTTATAAAACACTCTGAGGGATTAGTGAGTCTCAGAGCATGTTTGGAATTCATCAACAGGAAAATAACAGCTTTATCACAAAATATGTCCCAGATTTAAAAAAGCAAACATTTTATTACTTTTAACATTTTTCACTAAACCGTCTGTTGTCCAGTACAAAGTCCGTTAGACCCTGAAACTCAAAATCTGGTTTTACTCACATGGTTACCAAAACCTGTTAAAGTTCAGCTGACAGATTTACACTCATTATACCAGCTGATGTAAACAGCTGATGTAAACAGCTGATATCTGGTGTCTGAACAACCTGAACTTTAAATCCAGAATTTTAAGCATCAACAATTTAAATTTCATTTTCCAAACGGAAGTAAAAACTTTTTCACTAAATGCTTTTAAATTAAAACGACTTCATGTTCAAAATAAAACACCTTTGGATTTTCTCTGCAGTGTTTTCACTGTTATAGTTTTATACATTTATGTATTTTAATGTCATTATCTCGTTAAAATGAACTTCTCTTGTATTTACAGGAACCTGCACTACTTCTCTTCAGACAAACAAACAGAAAGTCTCCTTCTGAATCTGCATCCTCGTGACTTTGAGCGCACAGCTGCTTGTTCTGCCCTATTTCAGAAACCAGTTTCTGAACAGTTTTAAAGATCGAACCGGATTAAAGTCTGTTCCGCTCACCTCTTCAGGGTCTCTGGCAACAGCGTTTTGGCGTATTTAACTCCGGACTGGAAGGACAACGGTGCCATTCCGTCAATCTGTGGAGGCCAATGACGGATTATAATCCTGCAGCTGATGCTGTTTGAGGCTGCTCACCTGCTGAAACACCCAGCTGAAAGGAACCAACGGCGGTCTGTGATTGGTCGCAAGCAGAATTCAAAACCCCACCCCCAAAAATTTTAATCGCGAATTAAAATCTGCAAAATTAAACAACATAATCAAGGTAACACATACAGGAGGGTTGTGCCAGTTTAACAGAATTATTCTCAGAAGTCAACAGGAAAACTGGATCCTCACAGGATCAGAGAAAGTTCTAAATCCAGCAGTAATCTATGAAACACTGAATCTTTTTACGGTAAAAACATCAAATAGAACAAATTGTCTCATTTTCTATTTTATCAGATGTGAAACCCAAGTGGAGCTGTCAAAATAAAGCTCATAAGAGAACTTCAGTTGTTCCATCGATCATCTCTCGGTTCCCTCCTGGTTCTGGGGTAAAAAAAACTTAATGGACTCTGTTTCATATATTTAAGGAGTTGGTTTTATTTTGTTTCACATAAAAATAACCTCAAAACATCAATATCATTACAACTTTTAATGTATCTAACTCAGCTCCGGCATGTAGTCTGATCAAAGTTCTCCGGACCTTCTGAAGGTCTCACAGCTTCGTTTGGACTTCGGTTGATTTTTCAGTTTGTAGCTGAACTGAGTTTGAGTTTTGACCTCTGAACCATCAAACTTTAAAATAATCCTAAAGCGAAAGGTCGCGGCAGAGTCACGTGACTGTCAATTGGAACACTTGTTGTGAATCCATTGTTTCCGCCGGACATTATTAGCAAACGGACCGAACTAGTTCTCGGTCCTGGCCCGACCAGCAGACTGCGATTCGGTTCTAGTCGAAATTCCGATGTGAGATGAAGTTTCGAGGGAAAATCATCGACGTCGCGTGTCTGACTCACTTCAGCCGTGAGTCAAACTGTTAGCATGTTAGCTTCCGGTTGGTTACGCGGGAAAAAGTCACTGAAATGTTTTGGTTCTTCATCAGGAGTCATCCTCACCATCTCCAGGCTGACGAAGACCTGCGTCCTGCGTCTGACTCCCCAACACCTGTTCTTTGTTCTGTCCGGGAAAGTCACTAACGGAGGAGTCAGCATGTGGTGTGAACTCTTACAGGTGAGCTCAACTAACGGGCTCAGGTATCAGGTGAGAGGGTTTGAGTCCAGCATCAGGTTGATCCTGTCCCTCCTCCCTGCAGGCTAACTTCTTTGATGAGTACCAGATGGAGGGCGTGTCCTCGGAGTACAATGAGATCTGTTTGGAAGTGACTCCAGAGAACCTGTCCAGGGCGCTGAAGACGATCCAGAACGCCAAGTCTGTCAAAGTCAAGCTGACCAAGAAGCACTGTCCCTGTCTGACCATCGCCGCCGAGCTGGTGAGACCACCTGAGACCCAGTTCACTCCATAAAACAGCTGTTACTCTCTTCTATTCCAACCCAGTTTATTAATGCAGTCCCCCCAAAGTATGACACACACAGGTCCAGTTCATCAGGTCCAGTACACCAGGTCCTGTACACCAGGTCCAGTACACCAGGTCCAGTTCATGATAACAGTCCAGATACTTTTCAGTCCAACACAATCAGATTCAGAAAGTTATTAATGAGTAAAATCAGTAAAAAGTTTCTGTCTGAAGAATCAGCTGATCGAGTCGAACCTTCATTTCAACACCCTCCATCCTGAGCAGCAGAACCAGGATGAGTTCTGCTAGACCCACTGGGGTCTGAGAGGACAGGAAGAACCCTCTATCAGAACCAGGATGAGAAATGTTCAGCTGCAGAGTCTTTGTTCTGGTTCTGTTTAGTCAGTCCGCTGCAGACATACGAGGTTCAGTAACTTTCACGGTTGTTACTAGCGGTTGAATCTCGTCTTCCTGTGAACGTTCGCTCTGCTGCTGCTGTTTTTGTGATGAAACCTAAACCTCCGTCTGACCCGTTCAGCCCACTCTGTCCAGCACCAGTCGAGTCGTGACTCATGACGTTCCAGTAGACGTTGTCCCCCGGAGTCTCTGGCATGAATTCAAAGAACCCAGCGTGCCGGACTTCGATGTGAGTGGCGTCTCTGATGCTCAGCGCATGTTTACATTCCAGCATCTCAACTTTCCTCCTTCAAACATCTCCTCGTTTCTGCAGGTCAGCATCTACCTGCCTCCTCTGAAGATGATGAAGAACGTCATCGACAGGATGAAGAACCTGTCCAACTTCCTGGTAAAATGTCCTCATGTCTCATGTGAAGGCATGATCCCTTCAGTTCCTCTAACCGCCACCAGGTGGTGCTGTTGGACCAGAGCTGTTTGTTCTGGTTCATGTTGTTACTTTCAACAACTGAGTGTTTAAATGACTCTAATAAGATGAATGGAAACGTGTTTGAGCTTCAACTGAACGTCTGTGTTTAGAACCAAATGGACTCGGTCCATCAGAAACTCTTTATATTTTAGAATCAATAAAATGTTTGTGTTTCCTGATAAAAACCTTTAAAAGTTGCAGCTGTTTGGGGTTTTCCAGGTGATTGAGGCCAACATGAACGGAGAGATGAACCTGAAGATCGAGACGGATCTGGTTTCAGTCACCACTCACTTCAAAGACCTGGGAAATCCTCCATGGGGTAAAAACATCTGGAAACATCTGTCCGTTAGCCCAATCTTTGAGATGAAATCTGTGACTAATGATTTTGCTCCGCCCCTTTTGGGTCCAGCACGCAGACATCACTCAGGATGAGTTCAGGTCTCCTTTAGTTGTCTCTCTTTGTCTCTGCAGGTGATGATGCCTCGCAGGACGGTGGTCCGTCTCAGAGCAGGGACCCGGAGGTCATGGCAGAGGCCCGAGTGGACATCAGGAAGCTGCAGCAGTTCCTGGTGGGACAGCAAGTCAACCCCAGCAAAGCTATGTGCAGTAAGTTCCTGTGTCCAAGTTAGGGGGACGAGTCCAGTTCTTCATCCTGAAACTCAGGGTTCCACACGGGTTCACATCACTCTTAAAGACCCTGTTCAGGTTAAAGAGGTCACATGACTGCGCTTTAATCTGGACCATGTGACCAAACTGCAGACGTCCTCCTGTCTCCTCAGATATCGTCCATCAGAACGTGGTCCACCTGATCCTGCTGCATGAAGACGTGTCTTTGCAGTATTTCATCCCTGCTGTGGCCTAAATCACCTGCAGATGACGTTCTGCTGCTTCATGAGAGTCAAAAACTGTCTGTTAGCAAGTTTCTCTTCACAACAGAGAAACGAAGCTGCGCGTTCGTTTGGATCCTCGACGTGGACGTGAGGAGGGGCGGACCTTCATCAGACCCGTTCAGCACAGAGGAAGAGGACGTTCATCCAGAGAGCTCGTGTTAGTGATAACATTTTATTTGTAAATAAAAATAAAACTGAAGGTTCTGTTCTGAGTTCTATGTCTCATCCTGTTACCTGCAATTAGGTGTAAACTGTTAGAACATCATGTGACATCATGTTGTCTTTGCACCTGTGTGATTTACCCAAATATAGGACAACCCCCTCTTTCCAAGACTAATATTCAGAAAAAGACTAAATTGACTTTTTAAATAAACTTTATTTAGACTTACAGACTGCTTTAATATTTGTCTAATAATGCAATTACAAAGATCTGTAATGCATATTCTAGCCTATCTGGGGTTCT
The DNA here is from genome assembly GCA_006937955.1 of Pachypanchax playfairii. Taxonomy (NCBI): domain Eukaryota; kingdom Metazoa; phylum Chordata; class Actinopteri; order Cyprinodontiformes; family Aplocheilidae; genus Pachypanchax; species Pachypanchax playfairii. Next base: position 3,018,095 of record SSNP01000039.1, on the reverse strand, counting down.
GTCAAGAAAGCCACTAGCGATACAGTGAAATTCATTACTAGCAGACAGGGAGAAGGTGGAGGTTCCACTTTACACTCAATGTAGAACAAAACAGCAGAAAATACCCTGTTCCCAGGAGTGTTGCTAACTGTCTGACAGAAAGTTGCTGAAGTTGACCCAGAAAGTCGCTAGATGTTGCTAAATGACGTCACACTCTAATGTGCGTGTTTATTACGTCATCACTTTTTGTGCTTTTTAAGCTAAAGTTGTGTAAATTAGCCTTAAAAAAGGCTTTTTGAGGTCAGTCGAATCTCTGCACTACGGACAAGAAGTTTGAAATGTGAAGATGGAGAACAATGTTCGTGTCTGGCTTATTCAAGAAAGATCAGTCTTATAATACCAGCAGATTTATTTTTTACTTGTTTAAATTTGTCTTCTTGTCGTATAATTGCACTCTGTTCAATAAAGTTTGTATAAAAAAACTTTCATTTGTGAGTGTGAGAAACTGAGAGGTTTATGATTGGTCAGTAGATGTCACGTGATCGTGCTGCACGAAACATGCATACGTCATTCTGAACGTCTGGCAGGAGGTATGGAGTACTTTCTGAGGAGCGACAAGCTCTACATTAAGTCGCTAAAGCAGGTCAGAAATGTCAAAATGTATTACTATTATTATCATTGTTATTATTAGTTGTTTTTTGGGGCGGCGGGGGGGGGGTCGCTAAGGGGGTTTGAAAAGCCGTTAGAAAAAGCGCCAAAGTCGCAGCAGAGGTGAGGTCAAGGCGCCCTCTGCTGTAGCGGTCGTGTAACGACTCCAGATAACTAGCATAATGGTGCATTCACACTGGCCACTTTGTCAACGTCAAGCGCTGATAATGCTCCAAATTTGACGTTTGAAGTTGAAGCTCATAACATCTGCCAGTCAGAGCGCATTAAGCACGTAAAGCCTGACCGAAAAAGAGCGCGAAGGCGGGGCTTCCTTTGTTATGGGCTGTTCGTAGCTATGGCGGATCATATTGAGACAGTGGCTTGGATTTATTTACTTCATAGATCTAGACAACGTCGACGTCGGGTGCATCAGCGCCGTTTGTGGATACACCCCATTCTTCCGATGCGTTCTGAGTTTGGTGAGTTTAACCATTTGTTCCAGGAGCTACGTTTGGATGAGGTTAATTTATCTTCCATTTTGGCTGATCCCGCTTCTTTCCGGCTACGTGCTGTGACGTCTTACGTCACTACGATGAGACGCTCTGATTGGTTGACATGCCGCTTCAAGAGCGTTAACAGCGTCAAAAGTTCAGCTAGCTGAACTTTGAGCTTTTCTAGCTTTTCAAGCGTCAACGCCAGAAACGCTAGAAAAGCTTGAAAAGTTGCCGCTCATACAAAGCGACGCAGAGCCGTTGACGTCTGTCTGACGCCCGTCCACCATAGACTTTATATATAAACTTGCCGCTTATGAAGTTGATGGTTGGGCCGGTGTGAATGCACCTTGAGAGACTGGATTTTCTTTCCATTCTGAAAGTTTTCTATTAAAGTTAGATTAGTGTTTGAATCTCCTACGAGCCTTTGATATTTCTGGATTTTTTTTCTTGTTTGAAAATGTTTCGTCCGTTTTTTCAGACAAACGTTTTCAGGAAGCAGTCAAATAATTTACACAAACATTCTTCTGTATTTTCTTAAAATGGATTTCCATCTTTAAGCTAAGATTTTATGAATTGATGCTCACAGATACAAACTGTTTCAGGGTTTTATTTCAGTCATGCAGTAACTCTCTAATTAAAACAAACACACCAAGCTAACAGCAGAAATACTGAAAACCAGAATGTCAAAGTTACAATATTTTCTTTCACACTAACATCAGTCTACATCTGTCAGGAAAACAGCTGTATTTTCTACCTGCTCACATGTTCAGTTCAGACTGCTGTAGTTTTTCAACATCAAAACAGGAACGTTTTCTTTTATCTACTAAAATCTACCAGTTTCTTATTGTGCCACAGAAAATTGTTGCTGCTTAACCCAAAATTCAAACTCCTTCACACCTGCTTTGAATGGGCGTGGCAGAGACAGGAGGCCCAGACCCCTTTCATGTATGGTTCCAACAATGAGGTCAAAGCGTACACGTTCATGACCCCAAGCTGTCCCAGGTATTATGTAATACCTGTCTGAGCATAGAAAGCCAGACTTTAAATCTAGATTACAAGGTGTTTTAATTCTGTTATAAATCAAAACAGATGAATCAGTTAAGAGCAAAAGTAATTAGCACCATACATACCAGTTAGCATGTGGCTGCTTACAGCCTTCCTACCAGAAACTGCAGTCCAAGGTGTTGATGCATGTCCTCATTGTCTTACAGACAATCACAAAGCTGAGGTCTACAGCCCACGTACTGGAGGTCCCAGCTGAGGAGGTTCTGGGTAAAAGTCATCTTAGCATGTGAGTGACATGAAGTGACTGAGACAGAAGTTAAAGCTGTCCACTGAGCTTGAGGAGAACTCGTTTCAGACGGTTCATCTGTGAACAACCGCAGATAAAAGGCTCATTTCTGCAGCAGCGAGCCAGTAGAACCCCAGTGTGAAGTTACAGGTAATACCCGCTCAAACACCTTCAAAGGAACTTAGAGAAGATGAAACAAAATAAACTGGGACCAACCCTGTTTATCAAGGCCAGTACTCGCCATGTTTCAGGTGTTTCTCTGCTCCAACACACACTGAATCAGAAGGTGATCTTCTGCAGGTCTTGAGGACAAGCCGAACATGTGATCCAGCATTGGATGTGTTGGAGCAAAGAAACAACTAAAATAAACATGATGGGCCCCCAAGGGCCTGGGTGGTCATGCCTGGAAACAGGTGACACCATGAGATTGGTGGGACCTTCTTCCAACCTACAGATGAGAAGGAGAAAAGGAGGAGACAGCAGCTCCAAAGGAATCTTTTTGTTTGGTTAACAAGTGTTCAGTATGTATGAAGGTTCCACGTCCCTGATTTTCTGTTTGTAGCAGAACTTTAGTGATTTGTTGTGTCCTGCAGCTCGTATTCAAGTTGTTCTCTGGATGTTTTGCTGGTTTAAAAAAATCCTTTAAATTGGAATAAAACTACAAGGTTTGTTTTAATAATGTCCATAAGAGAAAAGCTGCATGTTTGATGTAGATTAAATGTATATAAAACATGTCGTTCGGGATTTTCTGGATTCTTCACACTCACTGTTCAGTCAGTTCCTTTAAAACTGACCTATTTTCTTTATTTTAGGTGTTTTTTTTTCTGTATTGAACATTTTCATCTGTAATACATTCAAAATGTATGTGATTCCTTAAATATACATTATTCATCTGTTATTTGAACCGATGGACAACATTGATTTCTTCTTTGTGATTGGTAACATGTTACACATAGAACATAGAACATTCACACCACATGTATGTTTCATTCTTTTCTGTGTGGATTTTCAGGTTTAAACCATCTTTAACTGGATCTCAGCTGATAGAACTATCAGAGTACCACACAGAGAACACCAACCAAAAGTAATCATATAATCTCAGTCTCTAGGACCTGATCCAGGACTATCCTGATGCTGGTCTGACTCTTGTTCATTTGCTGGTCTGAGTGTTTTACTTTCACCTGAGAATCATGAGCCAACTGTCCCGTTCTGACTGACACTTTCCCACAAAAAGTCCAGCTGATCCAACCAAACGTCCCTTTCCTTCAGAACCAAACGTGCCATTAACCTGTTTCATCTTCATCATCAAACGTTTCAACCTCATCAACATGCAAACATGTGAACATCAGCAGTGAAGCAGGAAAAACATGTCAATCAGTTCTCAACACAAACCCAAAGATAAAAAACTTTGTACTGATTTGGTACCAAACGTCCTGAACCACTCGGACTCTCTGAAAGGTCTCTGATAGTGTGAATCTGTTGGATTCTAGTCTGGATGTTGATCTGGATCATTGACCGGTCCAGTTCTGTGTTCACTTCCTTCAGTCATGTTCAACAATGCAGCTCTGCTCAGTTACAGAAACTTCTCTCTTCCTCTGGTCTCACCAGTCTGAATCATTTGAGTCAGATTTGGGGATTTATGACAGCTGTTTCATGTCATACATCGGCACCTCAGACTCCGTCGCCTTGTCCTCGTCATCAGCCGCCCTGGCAGCACGCGGGCTGCTCTTACGACCTTTAGGAGGCGGGACAGGAACAGCTGCCTCTGCGGCTCCCTCGGCTCCTTCCTGACCCTCCGCCACTGTCCTCTCTTTCTTCAGGTTCAGCTTTGCAGGGACAGTCTTGGTGAAGGTCTCCTTCAGCTTCTCACCAGACTGACGGATCTTCTCGCGCCTTTCAGCCGTCACTATTCGCTCACCCAGTTTGTTGACCTTGGTGTTCAGGTTCTCACGAGTCTTGCTCATGTTGTCCTTGGAGAACGTGGCTTTAAAGCTCTCGATGCGCGTCAGGCCGGACTTCTTCAGACGGCTGGCTGCTGAGGAACCTGCCTCCTCCACCACCATGTACTCCTCATCCGACTCTGGAGGGAGCTCGAACTTGTCCGGTTCCACCTCGGGTCTTGCTGCAGCCCCACTGCTGGACTCTGCTGGCTCGTTTCCAGGTGTGACAGCTTTAACTTCCTGGTCACCCTGAGGAGGAGCAGAAACAGGCCGTGAACATCGTGAACATCATCCAAACTTTGCAGTAGATTTTTTTTCCTGGACAAACTTTTATAACGACGTCAGGTTTAAATCAGTCTCTGGTGGAAATGTGTCACGCAGACCTGAATGGCTGCAGCGTGCAGGTCTTGATCCTGCATCCATAAATAAACTGCAGCACCTGTTTCTAAAGTTCAGAGCTGGACTGCAGGAAGCTCAATGTGTCAGTGAGCTGCAGCGTGTCGAGCGAAGCTGGATCACTTTCAACTTCAGGCTGCATCATCTGTCGAATCAGGTTTCACTAATATGTAGAGGAAGAAACTGCAAACTGACCCTGATTCATGATCAGATCCTCCTGGCTCACGTCTGAAACTGCAGTTCAACACTGCTCAACAAATACAGACCCTACAGAACCCTTCAGTCCAACCTGTTACAGGTGCGCAGCAGGGACAGGAGGTTCTGAACTGGACAGATGAGGGACGTTATGTGACCTTCCAACAAGCTGCAGAAACATCAACTGATCTCATGTTTTTAAAGTTTCTTGTCTGTCGGTGGAGATGAGGAGGTTTTTGTCCCACATGACAGAACCTAAAAGGTGAACGGAACCAGTAAGACGTCTCACGCATCCTCAGTATGTTTATATGACACCAGATATTTTCACACTGTCATTAAGTTACATGCAGGACTGTTAAACCCAGAGTACAAACATCTGGATCAAACCCAAATTATACCAAAGTCTGAATATAAGTTCTTGAAGCTACAACAAAAATGTAGAAAACACAGATTGTGTGACATGGAGCATCGCAGGTCACGAGTCCACCAGAACCCACATCCTCATGGTGGTACTTCAGACCCACATCATGTCCTCCATCAGTCCAACCTAAACTTGGAGTCAGAGCAGCCAGTTAACAGCTAATGCAGGAGCCTGAACAGACGTCTATATTAGGAGATGGTGGCGGTTCAGACTCAGAATAACTCGGTGTGTCAGCTGGTCCAGTCACTTACATGACCCGCAGTCACTCGTGCTGTTTGTGTCCGACTCATGATGCAGCTCTCAGTTTCTCACTCTACATCACATTGATGCTCAGTGTGATGTGCACGTTTGATCTCGTGCACGTCGAAATCAAATCAGTTTTCAGTAATAACTTGATATTTTAGAACACGCGTTGTATGAAACACGGAACGACTTCAGGTGTTTATCCAGGAGCAGCTGGAGGTTCTGATGAAGGAACCTGCTTGTTTTAGGTGACATGTCAGCAGAGGGTACCGGACCTCAGCTTGGCTACTCATTTCATCTAAGTGTCACATCTAGAAATCTATTGGAACCTCAACAAGCTGGAAGAAACCCAAACAGATAGAAATGTGTTGTTACTCGGTCTCATCAGCCTCCTCGACTCTTTCAAAACCTCGTTTCCTTTGATCTTTTGCTTGATTTCATCAGCAAAAACAACTAAAGGGAAGTGACGCTAAACAAGGAGGACGAGGTGGTACTCGTTTAAAAGTTTTGGGTCATGGAACCAACATCTTGATCTTGATGCAGGTCTCCGTCTAGCAGGTTCCCTCACCTGGTGACAGAGACCTGCAGGCAGACCTGCAAGACCCTCCAGACTCCACCAACCAAACCACAGACCACATGCACCCACAGAACTAACAGACAAGAAGCTCCAAGACTTCCAGACTGGAACTGAGTCTGCAGCATCACTCAACCAGAACCACAACATTCAGAAATAGTTCTTTTCATTCTGGATCGGGACAGTTCTTCATGTGTAGCAGCTTCGCTCTCCGTCTTTAGAAGAACCCTAACCCAGAACAAGAAGCATGAGGAAAGTCCTGAAACACTCAGAACAGGGTCTTTGTAGACCTACCTGGTAAATGACCACTCTGAACTTGTTCTTGGCGAGCAGGTCTCCTTGTGTGGCCTCAACCTTCTTGACCCGGAGGTTCTGGTTCTCCACGCGTACCCTGACATCCTTGATGTGGCGGCTGACCTTGCGGGTCTTCTCCAGCAGCCGGTCCACGGTGGAGCTGGTGTTGGCGTGGTCATTGGTGAGCTTGACGACATCAGCCTGGATGGTTTTCACCGTGTTCTCCAGCTCCAGCTGTCGCTCCTCCATGCGCTGCTGTGTGACCTGGACGCTGTCCATGAGGCCCGCCACGCGCTCCAACAGGGCCATGATGCTGCCCGCATCATCTCCACCTCCTGCTGGCATGCCCGGTTTATCTGTCATGCTTGCTTACTGGTCCGGGTCAGTCCAGGTCAGTTGGTGGTCAGCTGAAGAAGAACCAGGAAGACCTTCTGCAGTCAGCTGTAAATATCTAGAACTCTGAAGAAGACCGAATGAAGGTCAGGTCTTTGGGTGACTCCAGTGAGAAAGCAGGAGGACCAGATCTCCAACTGCAGGTCGACCCCGAAACTGTTCAGATTAAGTGACAGACTCCACCCAGCTGAGCGAGGGAGGGAGAGAGAGAGGGAGGGAGGGAGTAAAACCAGAGTCATGGGGGGCAGAAGGAGCTCTGAGAGGATCAGTTAACTGTCCTAATATTCAGTCACAGTTAGAAACAGAACTGCTGCTTTAAAAACAATCGAACTGCCTGAAACAGACGAGAAACTGGTTCTGAAGAACTTCTGAAATCTCAAAGTCTCCTGAGAAACTCAGACCTGGAACATGGTGAGACCTGGATCTGAGTCTCTTGTCTAAAAATACAGCAGTGGTAAAGTGACTCCTTGTGCCTCTTTGGGAGTGGAGTGTATTAAAAGAAGTGGAAACCCCCCTCACCCCTACCCCCACCCCCCCATCCATCAGTCATCCATCACCTGTCCTGATCCCTCCCTCCACGTTTAGACCTTTTGTGTTTCTACAGACCCACAAATGGAAGGTTTAAGTTCCATAAAGCATTCCTCAGACATAGGAAGTCCAAACTCTGTGTAATGGGGCGGAGTCTGAGGTGGGCGGAGCAAACAGCTGCTATGGCTTGTTGAGTTTATTTGAGGAAAAAGGAAATATCTTAAAATCTCAGATTTATTCTCTGATCTGCATCACAGAAAGTTAAATAAAGTTCTGATTCTTTCAAAAAACTGAAGGTGACCCACGATGTGGAGGGAAACACATGGGACAGGGTGTCCAGGTCTGAGACAGTCCAGTCTGTAGTCAGATTCTGTTAGAACTGAAGACTCGGGTCAGTTAATCCTGATGACAGAAGGCCTTAGGATGTGTGTGTGTGTGTGGGGGGGGGGGACTCCCCACCAGCTGCTGCCTATAATTGTCCTGCCATCACTGCTATGTTGAAGCCCCGCCTTCTTCTGGAGGACTTGGAGACTTTAACAGCTAGGACGTTTGTCTGATTGAACTTCTTCATGGTGTTTTCACTGCAGGAACCATTCAGGAGAAATCAGAGACTCAGTAAAGACCCGAGGAGGTTCTGATCTGGTTCTCTCTGTGAAGCAGCTCAAACTCCTCAATAAAAGAAACACAACAAAGACAAAGTGGTTCAAACATCATAATTTAATTCTAGTTGAGCTACAGCACAGTCTAAACATCTTCACTGTTCATGCAGGACGAACATCTACAGTAAAATCAGGCAGGATTCCTGCAGCCGTCTGAGTCTGACCTCAGATCAGCAACACGCAGGAACCGTTTCCATCTACAGCTGCTACCAAACACAGACACGTCGTACCAGCAATACACATCAGAATAAAAAACAAATCCTCAGCTCAACACAGATACATCAGGGTTCATTTCCCAAATGGCATCATCTGGAAATGACTTCCTAAAACACAGTAACATCCTGTACACGTCAGCTGGTACCTGAAGTAGAAAAAAACAGCATTTTGGTTCTCAGGTGCATCTCATCATCATCACAAATAGAAACAACATCAAATCTCTAATAAAGATTCTTTCTGATTCAGTGAGAAGCAGAAAAGGAGTGAATTATAATCTGCAGTGGGCTTCAGTGGTCCCTGATGATCCCGGAGTCCCGGGACCCCCTGGAAGTTTAAGGCGGTACAACATGTTTGACCCGTTTAAACAAGGTGGTGATGAGTTCAGGGACCCGTTTAAACAAGGTGGTGATGAGTTCAGGGACCCGTTTAAACAAGGTGGTGATGAGTTCAGGGACCCGTTTAAACAAGGTGGTGATGAGTTCAGGGACCTTAAAGTGTAAATTTCACACCTGGAAAAAAAATTGCTGCTGCTTTTAATTTTTGTGAAACGAGTCTGGAAACAAAAAAGGAAACTTACTGAAAGACCCACAAAGTTTAAAACAAACCCAACAAAATGTAAAAAATACAATTTCTAAACTCAAATTCAGATTTAATAAAAAATGAATTCAGTCTATAAAAGACGCCTTTTTGAGAGATAATGTGGGAGTCCAAGAACACGAGTGTAGAAAATGTTGAACCTTCATATTTCAGCGGTACCTTAATGCCCACGATGTGTACTGATCCGAAACACAGAGAGACCCTACGGTCAGATAAATCCAGCTTCCTGTCGGATCCACAGTGTTCACAGTCTGAGAGGACGGCAGCAGCTCGTTAAAAACAAACACGTGGAGCCAAATCACAGAAATAAGGCCCCTTTAAAAATCACTAATTATATTTATATAAAAAAGGAGGAAAATAATAAAGAGGCACCAGAAAGTTGATAAAAAACTGCAGCTCGTCTGTGTGGACGAAAACTGGAGGGTTTATAAAAAGATGAGCAGAAAAGGGACGACGGTTACATCATCCTGGAGGACGTTCCTGATGGGAAGTGACCAAGGTGCTGCTTCTGTCTGCGGCCGCGCTTCGACTTGTTGCACCTCCTGCAGGACACGACAAGAACATGTCAACATCATGGACACACAGAACATGGACACACTCAGAACATACAGGGTGACTGCTGCAGCTGATGACGTTTAGATTTCACTCTCACCCTCGAGGGGAGTTTTATTTCCCAGAATGACTCGGTGTCTCTTCTGTTACCACTGTGACCTTTAACCTTTCATTCTGCTAAAATCTGAGCTGATCTGGTTTCAAAACTTCTAAAAGGATTCTAGGAATCTTCTTCAGCGCCACATAAATGGATCAGTATCTTCAATAAAAGGTTTTTATCATGTAACTATCAGCTGATCGCCCCCTGCTGGCTGACAGGAGTCACTGCAGTTACAGGTTCCACAGCACGGCTCATATTAAACCTGTGATGTACTGACAGTGACATCATCTGTTCACAAGAGTAAAAAGCAGGTGTGAATACCTGGTGAAGCACATCACCACGGCAACGATGACGGCGATCTGAACGGCTCCTATGATGGCGGCGATGAGGACGTAGTGCAGCTTCTGACCTCTGGGAACCACGTACAGGATGTTAAAGTCCAGAAGCTGGTCACACTGAGAGCCGCCGTACGCCGCCTCACACCTGATGCACGCACGCACACAGACACCAGCTTGTTACCACGGTTACATGAGCAAAGACAAACTGTAGATTTCAGGTTGACTTGATTTAAACAGTTGCTGTCGAGTGAAGTTTGAAACTTTAAATCAAAATAAAATATCAGTTTTAATCCATTTGAAACTAAATCGATTTAAATGATTTAAAATGTAATTTTTAACTCAAAATTTGAGCAGATCAACAGAAAGAAGCTTCCAGGTGTTTTTACCTGCAGGTCGGCAGGTCTTGTCTCATCTCACAATGGCCGTGTTCACAGAACTGAGCGTAGTCTTCAGGACAGGGTTGCGGGTTCTCCTCAAGCCCCTCCCCCTCATCAGGCTTCGACACAGCTGGAAACAGAAGAAAATTCTGGTTTATGATTGGCTATTGTAGCAAACACGTAGATGTCCCACCAGGTGATGGGTCTCACCATAGATGTTGGGTTTGGACTTCACGTTGTCATCCTTCCTGTTTTTATCTGAAATCAATGAAAGAAATGAGTTTTTATCCTGTTAAATCTGAAAATAAAACCTGCTCAGAACGACTTTTCAGATGTGATGAGTTCCTCTAATCACATCTCTGCTCTGACATCACACACGCCTCCTTTCAGATTGAACAGAAACACCTGACAGCGTCTGTTCAGACTCAAATGCTCGTCTCAGGAGGAGTTTATATGTTTAATTCTCATCTTAAATCATCGAGGAGAATCTGTTTGAATAAAACTTTATTTAATGATGAGGAGGTGACAAACTGTTGGAAAAGTTTCAGATTAAGACCCAAACCAGAAACTAGGACCTGGTTTCAGGGTTCAGGTCTCTGTGATGACTCATCTGTAAGGGTGTGTGTTTAGAATGAGGTCAGGTCATCATTTAATATTAAAGAGCTGAAAACATTCTCCAGATTTTCCCTCCTGACTTCTGTCCTCAGATCCTTCCTCACATCTCTCCTTCCCTCTTTCATCACCTTTCCCTTCCACTCTTCTCTCCTTCCTCCTGGGGTGTTTCATGTGTTCTGTTGGTTCTTGTTACCTTGGCAACGTCCCACGTGTTTGATGTCGATCTTGAGCTGTTTGTAGCAGGATGCCTCACGGACGTGACACGGCGTGTCGTAGGTGACGCCGTTGCTGCCGCACACGGGGTTGTCGTTGTGACCGTTACACACGATGTTACACATGCAGCTGAACACAAAGATCAACACAAACTGAGTCATCAGGAGGAGTTTCATTAGACAGGTGTGCATGGGTGTGTGCGTGCGCGTGCTCACAGTAAATCCTCAGAGTCTTCGTCACATTCGGCTCCAAACTTGCAGTTTCCACATTTGGACGCTTTTTTCCCGCGACCGGAACCTTCATCGTCTGCAGACACAGGAAGTGTCACTACAGCAGCTCTTTTGGTTTTTCATATTAAAAGCATTAAATAAATACAAGAAAATAGAAACGTTTACCTCCATCACCTGATCCAGAACCAGCATCTGACACACAAAGACACAGAGACGATGGTTTTATTTACTGTCTTAATTTTTTATAATTTAATCCTAATTTTTCTGTGTTTAGAAATATGACGGCCAAACGAGACTCAGACAAACAGAATCCCTCCTCTGTTACCAGTCTGGTACCAGAACCAGGTCAGGCACCAAGAACAGGTTGAGTACCAGGACTTTAAGCACTCTGATCACAGGACAGAGTGTTTGAGGTTTCATGTTCCATTAGAAATTGTTTTTCTGAGGTTTCTGTTGAATATTTTAGCTCCACAGGTGTTCTTACCTTCATAGTGGGTGTGAAAACAGATCAACAACTTCTCTTTCAGTTTTAATCTCTCAAACTACGCAGGTGGTGATAAAACCCGAANCGGCCTGTATCTGTTTCATTACAACTCCTTTGTTCGTTAGTATTCATCTCCTGCAGTTGAAACCACAGCTAGCATGCTGCTGGCTAAAAGCTGTTAGCATAAGACGTAGCAAACAAGAAGACAAGACGTCTGACGTTGCCATGCGCAGCGGGGCAGGAAACAGTATACCTTGCTCTCATAGGCTAGTTTGTTAGCCAATCAGAGTCCAGCAATGAAGCAGTCGAAGCAGACATGAAATTTGTATGAAATGGACTCTTTAAAGTGAGCTGTTGTTTAGGAACTCTGTGCGTGTGCTCTACAACACGCGTGTCACTAAGTGTTTGAGTCTTTAACCAACTCTGCAGCTGAAACAGCAGGTAAGCTCATTTCATCAAGATCTTTAAATAATTAACGGGCCGTGTGATTTTAGACACAATGGGCCTGTTTAAGTGCTGAACATGAGTGTGTTACCATGGTAACAGGCTCCTTCCGAGACGATGCTGATGGCTCTCTGTTTCCTGCAGGCAGCTCTCCTCAGGAAACACTCGTTCTGGTATGTGTCTCCATTGGAACCGCAGACGGGGACGTACTTCTTATTACACTGAAACAGAAAACAAAACTTTATAAACAACTCAAACAGTGAGGGGAGAGTATTTAATAATCTTTGTGTTGGTTTAATCTGACTGCTGGTCTGAACCTGGACTTCAGAGTCCATCACACGGAGCATTAACAGACTGCGTGTGAGACTTACATGGAACTGACAAACACACTTGATGTCGGCTCCGTTCTCACGACAGGTTCCTCCGTAGCGGCACGTCCCGGCGTCACAAACACGCAGGTCACTTTTCTTCTCTGAAAGATCTGAAAACACAAAAACAAGCGATTGTAAGTAAGTCGTTCAACTGAACTGAAGAACTCTGAAAAACTGCTCAGTGTGCATCAGCTTCAGGAGCATCTGTGTCTGACCTCACGGGGGCGCTGCACATAGAATAATTTATTCACCAGCTGTGAGCTCAAACACATGCTGCAGGAAAAACCTTCACAAACACACACTCTGTTATCCAGGCTTGTAATTTCCTGATGGAAGCTGATTGGTCGCTGGCATGCAGGTCGGCCAATTAGAGTCCGTAATTACAGGGGCCGTGACCTCAGCTCCGTCTGTAATTAGTAAATACCACAGAGTGCTGAGCCAGCCACATCCACCTGCTCACACACACACACGTGCACGCATGCACACACACACACGATGGGGTGGACAACAACAGAAACTGTGTTCTCAGGATTCTTTCTCTCCTGTTGTCTCCTAATGTCACGGAATCCAGCAGGAAACTGAAGGAAGCAGCACGTCTCCTGTTTGGATCGTTACCCAGAACCTTCAGGACTTATAAAAGACTCGGGAAGAAAAACTTTCATTAGTTTAGTTTGTTCTCCAGCAGCTGAAACTCACCGCCTGAGAATGTTCTGACTGTTTGGGTCGTTTCAGGAGAATAAAAGATCAAACGCTGAAGTGGGCTGGTGCCAACAGAACCTGCTGACATCTTCAACCTCCCTGGACAGTTTTACACTTTCCCTGAAGCCTCCACAGCTCCAACAAAGCTGTTTGGTTGCTATGGTTACTGCCTCCACAGCAGATTGTTTATGGAGTCAGATTGGTCTGCAGAGACGCCGTCGGGAGAATCCGCAGGGAAACATGAGACACAACGTGCACGAAAACGAAGCAGATTCCCAACTGGATCCGGGAGGTTCAGTCCTGCAGATCTGAGAGCTCAGAGAGGGTCTGAGAAGACGTTCTAACAGTAGACCCAGATGAACCTTCTGCATGTGGATCTCGTCTCAGAATGAAACAGTTTTTACATGAATGTTCTGAAACAACAGCAGAGGCAAACCAGACAGTCTGAAGCAGCTGGGAGCTAAAAACTTTGACATGTTTTTGTGTTCCTGTCACATGACAGGAACATGCTAACAGTTTCCCTTTGTTGCCAGTGCTTATGCTAAGCTATGCTAACACGCCTCTCCTCCAGATAATGAACAAGTGACGTCTGAAACAAACTGCAGCTCTTCTGATGGAACCTGCTGAAACCTTTGTGGTCGTGGTCCAGTCTCCATCTTTGTTTAATGTGGAGACACGGAGTCAGACCGGTGGTTACAAACAATTCATCTTTCTGTGGAAAGGAACCAGAAACTCTGGAAACATTCTAACATGGTTGTAAAAGGTTGTTTAGAAGGCAATGAGAGTGTGTTCAGCTCAGACTGGTGTCACCGTGTGACTGCTGATCTCAGATCAGTCAGAAAGGAAAAACAGGTCAAGCTGAAACTGAAGAGAAGCTCTGAGGTTCAGCCAAGCGATGAAAGTTTCTCTGATGACTGAACATCACTCCTCTCATCTCTCTCCCTTCATCTCCATCGTTCTGCTCCAACACTCAGAAACTAAAAGTCCTGCAGACACAAAAGGAAACGACAGACTGAAGCGCCGCTCACTGAAAAGTTTGTGTTCAGCCGCCATCATTCTGCATCAGCTGGGAGCGTTTTGTAGCTTCAGCTCCGAGCAGCCATGATGGATCAGCTCACATGATGAGCAGCACTGAGACTCGATGGATCTCGGGTCGACGCTCGTCGGAGCGACACTGAGCAACATTTCCAGAAAAGAACGAAATATTTTACTGACCCAAGGAAAAGTTCAAGAATTTCTTTCCCTCGAGACGTTTTTCTGTTGAAATTTCTCCACATCTTGGATGTTTGTGAAGTTCTGAACAGTGAAGCCCACTCGGCCTGTAATCCAGTAGAACAGCTGTCTCGATTAGAAATGAGTTTGGATTTCTGAAATATAACAACAGAAAACATTTTGTCCCACTGTTGGTTTCACGTGTAAAAACAATGTTTCTGAAAAGGACGTTTCAATCTGAATCAAATCTGCTTTATTTTCGGATTTCTGTCTGTTTTCAGATGGAAAAGCGACTCAAGCAGCCGACACGCGTTTTAAACAACCTGCTCAGCTGCTGAGGACGGAGACGCAGGAGGAGACGAGCCTCTTCCCAGAGGAGAACATCTGCGATGGAGCTGAAGTGGGCGAGTTTAAAAATAGAAGTTACAAATTTCTTCCTTCAGATCCTCAGAAAACTTCAAGCCACCGTCACACCGACGGAACGCAGTTATTTCAGCTCTACGTCTCCACTTTTAGATCAGAGGAATGAAGCTGCTCTGTAGTTTCATGTGACGACTCAAACCAACGATCATAAAACCCCAAAAATACTTCAGCGTTTCACTCGTACAGGTGCAGCTTCAGCTCAGACCCCAAGAACCGGACCTGCACTGGACTACTTTCAGCAGCAGATTAAACTAAAGAGAAGAACAGGAGAGAACTACCTGATTTACCTCCACCAGTCCTGGTCCCACATTAGTCCTGGTTCTACATCAGTCCTGGTTCCACACCAGTCCTGGTTCCACATCAGTCCTGGTTCCACATCATTCCTGGTCCCACAACCGTCCTGGTCCCACATCAGTCCTGGTCCCACACCAGTCCTGGTTCTACATCAGTCCTGGTTCCACACCAGTCCTGGTCCCACATTAGTCCTGGTTCTACACCAGTCCTGGTTCCACATCAGTCCTGGTCCCACACCAGTCCTGGTTCTACATCAGTCCTGGTCCCACACCAGTCCTGGTTCTACACCAGTCCTGGTTCTACATCAGTCCTGGTCCCACACCAGTCCTGGTTCCACATCAGTCCTGGTTCTACATCAGTCCTGGTTCCACACCAGTCCTGGTCCCACACCAGTCCTGGTTCTACATCAGTCCTGGTCCCACACCAGTCCTGGTTCTACATCAGTCCTGGTCCCACACCAGTCCTGGTTCTACACCAGTCCTGGTTCTACATCAGTCCTGGTCCCACACCAGTCCTGGTTCTACACCAGTCCTGGTTCCACACCAGTCCTGGTCCCACACCAGTCCTGGTTCCACATCAGTCCTGGTTCTACATCAGTCCTGGTTCCACACCAGTCCTGGTCCCACACCAGTCCTGGTTCCACATCAGTCCTGGTTCCACATCAGTCCTGGTTCTACATCAGTCCTGGTTCCACACCAGTCCTGGTTCCACACCAGTCCTGGTTCTACATCAGTCCTGGTTCCACACCAGTCCTGGTTCTACACCAGTCCTGGTTCCACACCAGTCCTGGTTCCACACCAGTCCTGGTTCTACATCAGTCCTGGTCCCACATCAGTCCAGCTGTGATGGACCTCTGAGCTGATTTATCATTAACACAAATAAAGACCTTGAATTCTGTTTCTTCTATTTCAGGAACCAGCTGCATCTTTTTCTCATTTTTCTCTTCGCAGTTTCAGATGACGACAGACGTTTTGAAGCAAATCAGTTCTCTCAGTTGAGAAAATGGACTTTCTGTCACCTGATTCATTTAAAGATTATAACTGGAGAAGTTCTGCTTCAGAACAGTCAGACAGGTTCTAACAGGTTCTAACTTCCAGGATCAGAATTAGAAGTGACTCAGAACTAGAAGTGAAATGTTTAAAAACCCTGAAACCGAACGAGGCAACTGAGACACTGACGTCTGGTCTGACTGAGAACCATGAGATCCAGAACACGAGGAGCAGAAGACCCGATTGAAGTGAGGAGATTCTTGTGAGTCTGATTCATGAGGACAAGCTCAAGCTGCTGGTTTCTGAATGTTCCGGTCCCATGCTGTGAAAACTGATGAGGTTTCATCAAACCAACAGAAACCAGCTCTGAGTCTCAGCAGCCTGGTCTCAGGCCCGGCAGCTCGGTCTCGGGCTTGGCAGCTCGGTCTCGGGCTTGGCAGCTCGGTCTCGGGCCCAACACCCTCACCTAACAGCGAGAACAGGCAAACCTGAAAACGTTCTTCTGACAGAACGTTAGAACATGGATCAGACCTGTTCCAGTAAGGATGAACTCCATCACTTCTTACACTTTATCTCTGAATGTTTTCACAAACAGGTAAATAATAAATGATGCTGATGATTCCAGCAGGATGTTGCTGTGAATCTTTACATAAACTTCAGTTTATTTACACCCAGCTGCTGTAAATCTACCAGCACACACACACACACACACACACACACACACTGAACCGCCTGGTCCGACCTCGCCCTGTTCCTCCCACCCTGTAATTAAACCAAGAATAGAGCCGTTTAAAGTGAGTAGTGGTCAGCACGTGCACGCGCGCACACACATCTGTTCAGTTTCATTACATCATGACATTCAGATGGTCTTATTAACCCTGCTGTTGCCATGGCGACCACATCAGTGACTTTGTTGATGAAATCAGCATCACTCTGTTATCCTTGAGATGCATCTTGTTTTATCGTCCTGCAGGGTTGCCATGACAACTACGACACAAAGATGGGTCAGGAGGATAACAGCTGAATCACGTGATCAAACAGAAACAATAGGGCTGACCTCTGACCCTAGGCTTCAGGTGTGTGTGTGTGTGCAGGTTACTCACCTGGACAATCAGTGGTCTTCCCGGGTCCACAGTCCGGGCTGCTGCCGCCTCCGCTGCGAGGGAACGAGCTCCGGGTGGCGGGGAGACCCAGCAGGAGCAGCAGGCTGCAGAACCACGAGAACCGGAGCACAGGAGCCATGATGAAGGTAGGGAGGGAGGGACAGACAGAGGGATGAATGGATGATGGAGAGGAATGAAGGTGAGGGGTTTTAAATCAGCAGGGATTAAAAGGTAAAACAGAGATTATGTTTTTCTGGAGTTTCCCTTTAAATGATCTTCAAGGAACGAACACTGCAGCCAAAAACTGAAAACAATCTTTAAATCCAGTTTCTGTCCATGTGTTTTCCTAAAACTCCTCGTGCTTTTCAGGAAAAAAAAAAAAAATTTTAGTAAAAAGCGGGAGAAACAGTGTGAAAAGCGGTCGTTCGAGCTTTTAAACGAAGCCCAGGATAACAAAGCAACACAGGGCCTGGGGCTTCCCACACCGACCCCCACACCTCCAGCAGCAGTCTGCTCACAGCCCGGACTCAACCTCCATCCCCCCGCTGCCAAGCGTTCAAACCGGCGGGGAGAAGCGAGCGCGGTGCGCCGCGTAACAACCGAACCAGGTGAAGCTCCAGAGGGGCTCCAGCAGCAGCATCCAGGCCGAGGAGGAGCGATGTACGCCGGTGAAGGTGGTCGTAAACGGTCGGTAGGTCGGATCGGGACTGTTCCTCTCTCTCTCTCTCTCTCTTCCCGTCCTCCTGTTGTTTCTCCACCGAATCACATCAACAAAGGCCCGCACCACGTGACCGGCAAAAGACCACTCCCACTGTAACAGACGAGCCCAAAGACCCTTCAGGTTTCCGCCCGAGCTGATCTGCAATAAACACAAACTCATTAATATACATTCAAATTAATACAACACAATGATGCACTTTCACTGGTACAGGAGTGTACGCGTGTGTGTGTGTGTGTGGGGGGGGGGTCGCACTCGGTCCACGCCTGCAGAACAGAAGCATGTGCTGTGCTGTGCACACAAAAAGTAAACAGCTGCTGTTCAACTGTTCATTAGAAATGTTCTCTTGATATGGTTTTGGGTTCAACCTCAAGTTTTAACTCCAGTTAGACTTTATGAACCCTGAAGATGAATAAGATCTCCTGTAGAAGGTTCTAGCTGTAGACAGGAAGGATCTCCTGTAGAGGGTTCTAGCTGTGGACGGGAAGGATCTCCTGTAGAGGGTTCTAGCTGTAGACGGGAAGGATCTCCTGTAGAGGGTTCTAGCTGTGGACGGGAAGGATCTCCTGTAGAGGGTTCTAGCCGTGGACGGGAAGGATCTCCTGTAGAGGGTTCTAGCTGTAGACGGGAAGGTTCTCCTGTAGAGGGTTCTAGCTGTAGACGGGAAGGTTCTCCTGTAAAGGGTTCTAGCTGTGGACGGGAAGGATCTCCTGTAGAGGGTTCTAGCCGTGGACGGGAAGGATCTCCTGTAGAGGGTTCTAGCCGTGGACGGGAAGGATCTCCTGTAGAGGGTTCTAGCCGTAGACGGGAAGGATCTCCTGTAGAGGGTTCTAGCTGTAGACGGGAAGGTTCTCCTGTAGAGGGTTCTAGCCGTGGATGGGAAGGTTCTCCTGTAGAGGGTTCTAGCCGTGGACGGGAAGGATCTCCTGTAGAGGGTTCTAGCCGTGGACGGGAAGGATCTCCTGTAGAGGGTTCTAGCCGT
>SSNP01000039.1:2994443-2998648 GCA_006937955.1 Pachypanchax playfairii | reverse complement strand
TCTCCACAACAGACTTGTAATAGATCTTCAACAACCTGTACTGAAACTCTGAGGTGTACAGAGTGAAAAGGAATGGTGAGAGTACAGTCCCCTGTGGTGCTCCTGTGGTGTTGATCACCTGGTGGGATGTTAGGACAACAGGTCTGTAGTCTTTAGGAGACAACGGATGAGACGTCTTTGGTTCTGGAACAAGGCAGGATGTTTTCCATAAAACTGGTACCTTCTCCTGGGTGAGGCTGAGGTTGAAGATACGCTGCAGAATCCCACATAGCTGATCTGCACAAACCTTTAGGACTCCGGGACTTACACCATCTGGACCAGCTGCCTTGTTCCTGTTCAGTCTCTCCAGCTGCTTCTTCACCTGACTGCAAGTCTAGAACCCATGGACATCACCAGATTCTGGGTTTCTTCCTTTGTGATGCATCACCAGGTCTTTACTGCAGCTGTCTTCACTTGTTGCTGTTTGTGGGTCTTTCTGTCTTCAGTTTTGTCTTCAGGAAGTGAAATGCTGCTGGATCAGATTGAGATCAGCTGATTGATTCGACCATTGCAGAATATTCCACTTCTTTACCTTCAGAACCTCTTGGGTTGTTTTGGACTTTAAGCCCATATTGATTATAGAACTGTATCTGGAATATGTTTTGGTAAACAGCTAAAATAACTAAACTTGTGTTAGTGTCCAAAGATATCTGGACCTGAGTGTACCTCCATGCAATTTCTTTTATTTTGGTTGTTGTTTCAGGCTCAATCAATCAATCAATTTCTCTGGTAATACACTTACAAACATCGGCTCAACTAAAGACTGGAAACGCTGGAGTCTTTTCATTCCTGTGTTCTAACCAACAGTTTAAATGAGCTAGCCCTCCTGTTATCACCTCAGCATTACTGTGATAGACAGAAAACAATCTGAAAATATATTTTATATGTGAAAATCTGTTTTTCTGAGGGAATGAAGCGAGATAGCCTCAGCTGGAGGACAAAGTTGAACAGAGAACAGTAGGTAGAACATCTCTACTGTCTCTAAAATAACAGCGGTAGAACGCGATGGAGATCAACAACTTTCGTGGAGGTCCTTCTTGATGCTTCTATTTTATGAAAAGGCAAAATCTCTCCAGTCGCACAAGAACTACCATCTCACAGCAACTCCGTAAGGATTACAAAGATAAGCTGGTCATTTTACACACCTACAAGATCGCTGAAAGGAAGATCTGGCCTGAACACGTCACCAACATGGACGAGTTCCCCCTCACCTTTAACATCCCTGTAAATATTACTGTTGAGAAAACAGGAACCAGAATAGTTAGCAGTCAATCATTAAAATAGCACCTTATAACCCGAAACATATGTATTTGTATGGTTTAACGTTCTTTAAAAGCTTTGCATTTTTTATGCGACATGTTTTACACCCCAAACTATTAACACTTACATTCAGGCTACTCCATTGAAAATTTCCTGGCTTTGCCACAACTCATGTCTCGTGTTCTCTAACAGTCTATTTATCTTTATGGTTGTTTGCAAGTACAAGTGGAAAGTGAACCGGAACCAAATTATTTGTATGTGCAACATATTTAACCAAATAAATCTGATTCTGGTTCTGGTTTTAGGGTGAAACGCAGCAGAGTCTGTTGCTGACATGCTGCAACCAGCAGAGGGCGCCACATATCAGCGTTTCACCCTGAGCTGCAGAAAGAAGCGAGACAACACAGATTATTAATTACACGCGCTGTACAAACACTTTTAAATTATAGTTATATATGATTTTATATCAACTTTTACAGGTTTTTAAAGAAGTTTGTTCTACAGTAATGTAAATATTTTACTTTAGACATCCAAACAGAAATGGTTTGTTTCTTTGTAAGAGCTTATTCTTTTTTCCTTTTATTGACAGTGAAGGTCAGCAGTGTGCCAGACATTTTATTTCATGTTCCATGGTCTGTAGATTAGGGAGGAGATTTTTATTGTTCTTTTAATGATGAACTGGTTCTAGATGCTGAAATGAGATGAGGCTCATTTTTATTGTTTATTTTTAGAAATGATGCATTCATCATGTTATTGACTCATCTTCAGTTTAGCTGTCAGTCAACGTGACTCTTGCCATCTTCCTCTTGTTCTTCTTCTGTTCCGTCACTTCATGCGTGTTCTCTGCAGGTTTCTCATCAAACCGAAGCTTGAGAGCCTCCAGCCAGTCACATAAAAATAATACACTTATAACTGATATCTTACATTAAACAGCTGAATCGTTTGTACAGACTGAAAATAATCATTTTTATATTTAAAACTTGTATAAAAGACGGGATTGTTGTAGAACTCAACATGTTCATTATGCAGGTGCACGTACGTGCACATCAACAACATTAACTGTAAATCAAGGAACTAAAGTTTTACACACGTCTATATATGACAGCAGCATGAAATATTTCCTGAAATTCAGTTATGACTTTTGGTTTTGAACCCACAACCTTCAGTTTACAAGACAACAGTGATTCCAACAGTGCCACCCTGTGGTGAAACTCTGAAAACATGATGACAGACAGACACGGGTGCTATCTGAAGTCTTGTTGACCTCATGATCCAGTCTGGCTGTGATGAAGTCAGCTGACTGATGAGTGGGCGTGGCCTTTGAAGTTAATCTCTTTATGTGATCTGCAGTGACCTTCTACCTGACGTCCTGTTCAGCAGGAGAAACCTCACAAACACAACAAGGTGGAACATAAACATGCTGGAGTGACATTTAAAGTTAAAGCATCATTGGATTGTGGTGTTGTGTACGTTCTGTCTCTCTTTAGATGAAAGGATTATTTCTGACTCTTCATGTTTCTTTTCTCGGTGCTTCTCAGATTCTGGAGGGATTTTCTAACCCCTGATAAGGACATTTTAACATTAACACCACTGTGACCCTGGGATCCAGCAGAGCCTTCACTCTCTGTAGATACTAAATTACATGTATTTATGTTGAATCGTGAGAGTACAGGGTGGGATGGGCTGGGCGCTGTGTGGTAAGAGTCTGTGGAGCTATTAATAACATCAGAGGTGTGGCTGTAACTTTTATAGAATCATTCTGTGATTGTAATCAGGGAGGAGGACGAGGGTCGGGGCCACCTTCAGTGATCCTTTCTGACTGAAAACACTGTTTACATCTCAGAAAATACAAACTGAGAAGGATCACGTGTGTCTGAAACAGTTTCATTTGCAGCTCTGTGGTTTAACGTTCCAACACGAAGCAGAATCTGTTCTCAGCTTCAGGGTTTGTATGTGTCAGATTCAGTTTTTGCTGTTTAACTGGTCTCATTTTACTTTGGGGATTAATGAAGTTTAACTGAATTCAATTGGACTTAATTTGCATGTAAAAAGCAAAAAGCTCCACTAAAACAACATAACCAGGAAAAACTTCTTGAATTTTGTACTTAATCTCAAAATGTCTTTAAAGTGACATTTTAACCTCATTTTTCATCATAAAAGCAAGAAGGAAAAGTTCTAGAGTTTAATGGTGACATCATCAACCACGTCACCTCCCGTCATGTGTCACGTTTTAATCACATTAAAATAAATCTTTCCTCTTATTTCATCCTCTCACTCACTCCTTCATCTTATTAAATGGTCTTGTGCTCCTCCGTCATCTTCCATCTCTACTCTTCTAGAAACTGATCCTAGGAGTCAGTGAAGGCTCCGCCTCCTGTCCCTCCCCTCTGTTTGACTCTCACATTCATCCTCCCTTGTTCAGTCTGTCTCTTTCACTCTGCTTTCAGATCTCTCAGTTCATCGTTTCACCTCCATCGTTACCTGTTTGTTGCTGCAGCTGAAGGAAAGATGTTGCTGCACAGACTTCTGGGTCTGCTGGGACTCCTCGTTCTCTGTGGAGGTAAGAAAACTCCAGGAACACGACATGAGACCGAGTTTCTGCTCATCAGAAACAAAGTTTTCAGTTATCATCGCTGATTTTGGATCAATTGAGGGAAAAGTGACGCGTTGAAGTTGATTAAAAGTCTGTGACGTGCAGAAGGACACGGCTTAGTGAAGCCTGGAAGGAACGGATTATTTAAAGCCTCGTCCTCATGGTTCTGATGGTTCTGGTTCTGTCTGGCTGCTGCAGCTCAAACACTGGGTTTTTCACAGGTTGTATCTCAGGTGGGGTTTGGCCCATTCCCCCCTCTGACCCGCCTCTTGGTTTGACAGACAGCTGGAATCAGCTGTTGAGGTAAAGGTGA
>SSNP01000039.1:2941943-2991943 GCA_006937955.1 Pachypanchax playfairii | reverse complement strand
TTAATATAAATCATCCTCCAGGTTTGTCCAAGTTCTGGTTTGAGTGTTTTTGTTTTTTAAGTGAAGATGGACCTTCTGGGACATCAGAGAGACGTCTCATGTAGATGTTTCTGAAAGTCAAGCTGAGGCTGTACTCTCTCAACACTGACATAAGTAATCAAGTATCTTATGAATCATCTGCAAAGCTGAAACCATGAAGCTAAAAGTCCAAAGCAGTATTGAATGTTATAAAAAGTGGTGGGTCCAGAGTGACGCCCTGAGGAACACCAGAGAGGAACCAGTAGGATGTGGATAGTTGTTTCTTGTTTTGATAAATTATTCAGTAAAAAAAAAAAGGATTCATCATAAAAATATGTTTTGTTTTTGCCTCCTTGTTGATTGAAGTTTTGTTTAAACTCGCTTTAATATCACATCACAATAAACATCTTCTACAATGTGTGTCCAGGTCAGGAGGACACCGGGACTGAAGAACCATGTGACAACTTCACCGACCTCGATCTGTCTCATTGCTTCATGGGAACCAGTCTGTATGTGCGTCTGCTGCTCTACACGCGCTCCAACCTGAACTGTGGCCGTGAGATAAACCACCATCACCTGTCCTCCCAGCCACTCCTTGACCTCCACCGTACCACCGCCTTCGTTATCCATGGCTACAGGCCTACGGGAGCCCCGCCCATCTGGGTGAACCACATAGTGCATCTTCTGGCCCAGCAGGAGGACATGAACATCATCGTGGTGGACTGGAACAGAGGAGCAGCCAACCTGAACTACTTCACTGCTGTAACTTACACAAGAGAAGCTGCTCACAACCTGACGGGTTTCATCAAGACTATGCAGGTGAGACATTTACAGTAAATCAGCAGATACGTCCAAAAGAACGTCAAGCAGCAGAAACTGGTTTCACAAGCTGGTGTAAAACAAATAAGAAACAACACAAACCTGCAGAATGTTTATAAATGGTTGTAAAATTAGATAAAATGATGCTGCATGTACTGAACCATGAAGATTGTGTCTGCAGGAGGAAGGAGCTTCTCTGAGCTCCGTTCATCTCATCGGTGTCAGTCTGGGAGCTCACCTGGCTGGATTCGTAGGAGCAAACCTGAAGGGGAAGATTGGTCGCATCACAGGTAAAACATCCGAAAAAACAAACAAAACAAGGAAAATTCTTATTCTGATGTTTAAATAACAAAAAAGTCCAAGTAATAATCCGATTTGGTGAATCAGCTGTGTGAAGGAAGACGTGCTGCTGAGATCAAAAACATTTGAACATTAAATCATGTAAATCTGCTGCTTTTGACCCCAAAATGTAATTTACAAGTAAACAACGAGCGGTTTGGTGTTCTGAAAGGTTCAGATGTTTTTATTAGATGTGTTTAAGAATGTCTGAGGACTAGTTTGGTCTTAGACCCAAAAAATTATTTGATCCAACTGATTGAACTTGTTATTAAAATGATTAAAACTTCGTTGGAAAAGATCGTATTTAACTTTAATTAGATGAATTTCTATTTGGACCCTTGAGATAAAGTGATTCTACTGAACTGATTTCAATAAATAAACATTTTGAGCATTTTAAAATTTTAATTGTTATTTTTATCTGTTTTTTAAACCAACATAAAGCAGTCTGGACTTTAAATAAAAAGCGTTCTTGTCTTCAGGTCTGGATCCAGCTGGTCCAATGTTCACCAGCGCCACACCCGAGGAGAGGCTGGACCCCTCCGACGCCATGTTTGTGGACGTCCTTCACACCGACATGAACTGTGAGAATCTCTCAGATTGTAATAAAGTTCAGATTGGGAATGTTTCTGTAGATTGAACATATCCTGAGTGTGATGACATCACTGGATCTGACCAATCACAGCAGAGACACAGTTTCATATCTAAATGTTTATTTCTACAGATCATTTTTCTTCTGATGACTTTGAGATATGATTTATTCCTGTCACCTACATTTTCTCATCAAATAAATAATTAGAATATAACTTTAGAATTTAAAGTTCTCATGTTGTTTCCAGCATTCGGACTCAGAGGAGCTCACGGTCATATTGATTTCTATGCCAACGGTGGAGCCGATCAACCCGGATGTCCTAAAACTATCTTTGCAGGTAAACAGACTCCGTCAGACAGAAACACAACGATGGATTCAGACCTTCTCACTGCAGCTTCTCTCTGTCCTGCAGGTAAATCTTACTTTGTGTGTGACCACCAGCGCTCGGTGTTCCTGTACCTGTGTGCTCTGAACCAAACCTGCCACCTTGTTGGGTATCCCTGTTCATCATACAGCCGCTTCCTGGACGGCCAGTGTCTGCAGTGTGAGGCCTTTAAACCTGCTTCCTGTCCCGTTCTCGGTGAGGGACTCTCCCACATCAGATTATATCCACACCTCAGAGAACAACACAGAACATGAGCTTTTAAAGATGTTTTATTTAGTAAATTAATCAGAGAATCACAGCTGAACTTTCACACATCAGCTGTTTATAAGAATATTTTCCAGACATTTGTTTGTTTTGGTTAATAAAGTATCCTGTTCCTCATGATGACATCAGAAGCTGCTGCTGTCAGATTATAATCCAGCTGCACAGAAAACAAACAGAAGATTAAAAAAATCAATCTGAGAACTGAAACAGTGAAATCTTTAGAGAGACTGAACTGAGTTTTACATGCAGGTTATAACATCAGCCAGTGGAGAGACGCTGTCCTGCGACTCGGACAGACCAAAGTCTTCTTCAGCACCACGGCCACGCTGCCCTACCGCAGTGAGTCTAACACGTCATATTCAGACCTGACGACAAACTGGAGAAGCATAATGAGAATCACTACACTGAACTACAGCTGCTTCTTTCATGGACAGATCAGTCCTTCATTTGGTTCTGTGTGTTCTGTGTTCAGAGCTGGTCTACAGAGTGGACATGGTGACATGGAACCAGTACCTCCGCTGGGGGGTCGTCTACATCCGTCTGCACAGCGGCAGGAACTTTACGGAAGCCCGAATCGACCAGTGAGTCAACAGAGAACTGCTGGACTGTGTCCTGGTCCAGGTCTTCATTTCTTTAGTGTCTTCTTTCAGCAGTCAGACTTTCCTGAATCTGTTGAAGTGGTTCTGGATCAGTAGTTCTCCAGACGTTCTGAGGGTCTTTCAGAGTTTTTTCTCGGACTTTGGCTGATTTTTCCTGTTTCAGAAGAACGTTTGTTGTTCTTTAAACTTCAGAGGATGAACCAGGTCTTAAGAAAGTCTGACTCTGGGGTTGAAATGAGAACTGGATTAAGATTTATACACAGTTCTGAACTACTGATTACCTCAGAACCAAGTCTCTGTTCTTTCCTCGCAGTAAGCTCCTCCGGTTCGAGCAGTACACCTCCACTCGGCTGTTGGCCCAGTTTGATGAGGATCTGCAGCCCGTCCAGAAGATCTCCATGAGAATCAACACCGGGAACATCATCGGTCCTCGTTACAAAATCAGGCTGCTGAGGATTCGCTTCACGCCGCTGGAGCATCCAGAGAGGTCAGAGTTCACCAGATCCGCCACATTAAAGATGTTACTCTGAATTTAAAGTATAAAAAGTTCTTTATGACGTGTTTAATGGGTTTTAGTATGAAGACAGACAGCTGTATAGTTTACCTGTTGGATCCAGGTGAAAGATTCAGAAACTGTTACATCCATCAGAGTTCAGGATGATGATGTTTTAACAGATGTGTTCTTCTTCCCATCAGGCCTCTGATGTGTCGTTTTGACATCATCATGGAGGAGAACATTGAGGTGGCGTTTCGACCTCTGCCCTGCGACTCTCGTCTCTAACTTTCAGACCACAAACATTTCTTCTTCTTCTGTGGAAACACACTGACCCCCCTCAGTGCTGAGACCCCGTCACCCTCTGGGTTTCTGCAGGATCACCTGCCTCCATTCACCCTCACCTGGAGCTCAGAAGAGAACCAGCAGCCCAGCGCTGATGGATGAGCAGCTGGTACTGCAGATCACTCCTGGTTTACCACAACCAGGAAACTGGGAAGTTAACGAGAGATTTGTTTTTAAAAACAGGAAGCAGATTTTTAAAGAGACTCTTATTCATGAAATCAGTTGATGAAACTCTTTTGCTGCCTTTTGAATCAGATAACAGTCAGTTGCAACAGCTGTGTGACTGTCTGGAAGATCAAGAAGACGGTTCAGTTTAATAACAGAATGTCTCAAACATTAATGTGAGACTGTAAAACCTCCTGAGTTCTTCTTCATCTCTTCTCTCAGACGCTTTGTGTGGTTCTGGATCAGCAGGTCTCAGACCTTCTGAAGGTCTTTCACGGTTTTTGTTGGACTTTAGCTTCATTCATTCATTCATTCATTCATTCATTCATTCATTCATTCAGAGAGAAGACAGTTCTATACATCATACATCAGATTTGTAATTTTTTAAAACTTGTTTAAGTTTGTTACTCAGAGATTTTCATTTATAACAACAATCATCAGTGTGTTTGGTACCTAAAACGTCTCAGAATTTTTAAAGCTAATCTTTGAATGTGTCTTTCACATTATTATAACAGATATTACAGCTGTTCTTCAGACACCTTTAGATCCTTTTCTGATTCTTCATGACATTCTGCAACATTGAATTCAGTTTTACTGGATTCCCACACTTTGTTCTGTCTGTTTGGCTGTTTGTTCAGTTCAACTCTGGATTCTCATCATTTACCTTCAGATCGGTTTTAGAGCCGTAAGAAACCTGTTAAATTGCTGCTTATTTCTGTGCCTTTTACCTGCAGTTTAACCTTTTTAAACTGCTGTCTCCCTAACAGACAAATAAAAATGTTCTGTAAGAGAACAGAAAGAAAGAAAATCCCATAAACACATAACATCCATGAGCTGCTGCCTGAGACCTGCAGGCTGAGACCTGCAGCCTGAGACCTGCAGGCTGAGACCTGCAGGCTGAGACCTGCAGCCTGAGACCTGCAGCCTGAGACCTGCAGGCTGAGACCTGCAGGCTGAGACCTGCAGCCTGAGACCTGCAGCCTGAGACCTGCAGGCTGATACCTGCAGCCTGAGACCTGCAGCCTGAGACCTGCAGCCTGAGACCTGCAGCCTGAGACCTGCAGGCTGAGACCTGCAGGCTGATACCTGCAGCCTGAGACCTGCAGGCTGATACCTGCAGCCTGAGACCTGCAGCCTGATACCTGCAGCCTGAGACCTGCAGCCTGAGACCTGCAGCCTGTACTCAGCCTGTCTGAGCAGGCTGCAGGTCTCAGGCTGAAGAAGAAACATGGTTGTCAGTGAATGTGACTGTGAACATAACTGAACAGCCAAATCATAAAAAATACTAAACATATTTATTTAACTATTTTTAGACAATTTCAAATAAATAATTTGATAAAATCCCAGAATGTAAAACTGTCAGTGTCTTTTATGTGAAGTAAACTATTTTCACCCTGACGAATCTTGAAGTGTTAGTAAGGTAAGTTTAACATTTTCATACCAGAAAACAGCGTGAAAGAAAAGAGGTTTATCACCATGGCAACAGGCCCATTTCACAGCAGACATTTTGTCACAGGTGTGTCCCACCTGCGGACAGAAGACTGTTCTATAAAAAGAATGCAGAAAGTTAGAATGTGTGTTGTGAAATAAACCTAATATCTAATTTCTAAATAGAAATTAAATCCTGATTTTTTCATTAGAATTCCTAAAACTACAAACATCCAAATCAAACATGTTTAGCTGATTAGGAAAAAAAATCTGCTAAATGTATTTGTACTTTTACCCCATTGAGTGTGTTTTTATCATTAATCCATGATAGTTTCATGTAATTTGAGGATTTATAATAATTTCTATGTTTCAGCAACAAAATCCAAAACCATAAAGAACAACAGTGAATTTAGTGCTTTTAAAAGAAAGCAGTGTCCCAGTCTAAAGACAGCAGTTTAAAAGGAAACTCCCAGATGTCTCTTCGGACTGTTTATTTATAAAACATCTGTCTGTGTAAACATCTGGTTAATGTTTCTCTTGAGTGTTTGAGTTTATTTTAAATCTTTGCTTGTTATTTTTAGCGCTGCCATCAGTTGTAACTCAGCACAAACTGCACTGACCCATATTACAGCTGTCAGCCTCAGTTTGCAGTAACTATGACGTCACTCCACCGCGGGGGGCTCGCGAGTGCCCGGCACGTGCGCGCTGACACGAGCCAGTTTGACAGCCCCGTGAGGGAAACAGGAGAAACGTTTTACCACAACTAGAAACTACTAAATATGAAGCAGATTACTTAAAAAATAAATAATAAATCCATATTTTATCTAGTTACCACACGGTTCATTCTTCTTCTGCTGCTCGCTGTTCTCTGGTTGCTAGGAGACGCATGGCGGCATGAGTTGGCGCATTAATATGTAAATTAGCCAGCTGTGACGCGGTCTCAGAGTGATGCGGTCTCACGTTTAGAGGTTTATTGGAAATATGTTAAAATTAAAGATATAGTTTTTAAAGATAGGTGTAAGACGTAGCATTTTAACAAAGGTTAAAACAGCTGTTAATACCGCTGCGCGTCTTTCAGTATTTAATTATTTTAAATTAAAATAAGGAGCTTTAGCCTGTTTCCTGTTTAGCTAGTTTCGTTAAACCGTAAATGTCGCTCGGTTTCTGGGTGTAATTCTATTTTTTCCGGTTGCTCTTGAAGCGGATCCCCGCCCTCCCTCCATCCCCGGTCAGCTTTTCTCCTGAGTCACCGTGTCGAACCGGAGCTCCTCCGTTTAACGGTTCCAGTGTAAGTACTCGATGACCCAGGTAGCTCCGAGGTGTGTTGACATGACAGGTAAGATATCGTGTTTTTCACTCTAAATGTCTATTTAATTATTTCTGTTAGACCAACACAGAAACCCGTTTAAGACCGGAACCAGGATCCGGTTTCAGAATCTTTTATTTTTCACATCTAAGAAAATATAAAGGTTGGAAAAATCTGATTTTTGCATTTGATTAAATCTTTACTAATGTTTCAGGTCTAAAATGTTATAAATAAATATATTACAGTTGGTTTGAGTTTTGGTCATATTATATAACGATAATATTGTTGGTCTAATGAGATAAATCAAGGTAAGATTTTATTTTTGTTTTTTAACATTTTGTGTTTTAAGGACGTTCTTTACTAATTCAGCAGCTTGTCGTATCAAATAAAATCACCCTTATGATAATAATAATAATTATGTAGATGTTTGGTGGAGATGGAGCTGATTCTGGCAGCTGAGATTTGCACATATTTGCATGTGTGATGAGTGTAATAAAGATCTTGTGATCGTGTTTCTGCATCAGTTTGTCGATAAACATCTTCTGCTTCCACGTCAGTTTGACAAGATGACAGGAAAGGTTAAAGGTCACGCTCAGGGGTCCTGCACACATACTCTGACCCCAGAAGCGACACAGTGACTGACAGGAGATTTATTTTATTTGGAAACTAAGACACATGCACATGATTGCTCATTTTTTACGCTCCCTCCTTTTTGGCAAATAAGAAGTCACGTTCACATCACAGCTTTGTATTTTTAGCTGTATCTGCCTCTTGGCCAGTGTAACATGAATCATGTGTGACTCTAATCACAGCTCTGGCCCCGCCTCCTGCATCGCC
This sequence comes from Pachypanchax playfairii, assembly GCA_006937955.1. Classification (NCBI taxonomy): domain Eukaryota; kingdom Metazoa; phylum Chordata; class Actinopteri; order Cyprinodontiformes; family Aplocheilidae; genus Pachypanchax; species Pachypanchax playfairii. The sequence goes on along the minus strand of SSNP01000039.1, from coordinate 2,984,356 downwards.
ACACAACAAGCGACATGCATCTTCTGTCCAATCACCATCCAGTCCTACAGGTAAACATCTGGATGATTGTTCTCTCAGTATCTTCTCACCTGTTAAAGAACAACATGCAGATGTGGCTGAAACAAGAATCTGGAAACTCTTTATAAAAACTGCAAACTGAGTTTTTAAAAATTAAATATAATATTTACAATAATAACAACATGAAATATAGTTTAAACCTGCTGCAGCTGAACTGACCTGCTGTTTGTCATTCATTTGTTTCAAGGTGTCCGGCTGCACTTAGCAAAAGAGCAACGAGAGGACAGTCAGAAAACACAAGGTATATTCAATTATTCAGGCGGTGGAGTGCTGTGTGGTCATTTCCTGTTTGTCTGTCGGGGGGAAGGGGGGTGGGGTGGGGTGGGAGGAGAGGTTTCTCAGGAAAATTCACTTGAATTATCAAAATACTGAATAAGACATTTGGTTGAGGAAAATCCTGGTTGTAGGAATTTTAATATGACGTGTGTATAAATCACAGCAGGAGTCGTTTCTGTTAGATAATGGAGCTCAGTTGTTCCACAGAGTTCCATCTCCTCCCAGCTTCTTTACCTGCATGTAGGAGCTTTTCTCCAGCTCTCATTGGTCAAGAGGCGGGACAGGTGACGGGTGTCAGTAATCTGTTTTTGAATGTTTATGCTGCTGTGAATTACTTTGGATGGTGTTACTGACTGTATTTGTCCCAATTAAGATAAACAAAAAGGGCAGATTAACTTATTTTAAATAACAAAGACAGCATCACATGTGACGTGCAGGTGAAACACCTTTACCACACACCTGAGTGTAGGCTGAAGCTGCCACTGTATTTACAGGAGGCAGTACTTTATTTCCATCTGTGGTCTGAAGTCTCCATCACAACCAGTCCACATCATGTCACAAACATTTTAACCACAAAGACGAGCTCAAACATCTGTAAATAAATCTGTTTCATTTTCCTTCTGCTGTTTAAGGTGTCGTATAAACATTATTTTAGATTAATACATATTTATGAGTTTTCACTATAATTATCTTGTGATTTTTAATAAACACAGAAAATTGTTTATTTAATGGAGTAAATGTGACCTCGAGGCTCCAGACAGGAAAACACAGAAACATCGTCTCCAGTGTTTGTTAGAGAAAATATAAAAATCTGTTTTCAATTAAACTGGTCTTGTTTTATTTCAGTAAAAGTTCTGGTTCTCCGGTGTTTAACAGAGCTGTCGCAGGTGTTGCAGGATAAGGAGCGCCGTGCGCAGCAGCAACTGGATCGCTGTGCCGAGGAGCGAGGGAGGAAGATGGAGGAGCAAAGGAGGAAGGAGCAGCAGCGCCGCGCGGCAGCCGAGGAAAAGAGACGGCAGCAGAAGGAGGCGGAAAAGGTCAGAGGTCACATCACGATGCCATCCAGTATTTAACAGTTTCTCATTATATTGAAACTTTGAGATTTTAAATTATGATGTGAATCTTTAGTTTTATGTATTTTATCATCAACATAAACTAAAATCAGCAAACTGAATTAAAAAATCAATCAAACATGAGCAGGAATCACTTAATTACAATAATTCACATATTTGTTATAATGTTTGTGAACAAAATCAAATAATATTAATTTGTTAGTGATAATATTTATATCAGATCAGCTGTTCTGTTTAAAATCTGCAAAATTTAGACAAAATGTTTTTGTTTTAATCAGAACTCAGAAGCTGTTTGTTTTTATTCTGTTTAATTTCAGAAACATTTTGTGTGAATAATGAACACCTGATTATTGATGTTGTTGTTCTGACCTTGTTCTGTGCGTGTTGCTGCTCTTCAATCTTCTCGTCCGTCTTTCTGTCCTTCATATTAACAACCATCACAGCGCTGAACACGCTGCTGTTTCTGTTATCGCTCTGCTCCTGAACTCTCAGTCCACAGCTGAGTCTGTGTTCTCACTCGCTGTTCGGCTCCAGAGGAAGAAGCAGTAAATTAATGTTGAAGCTCCAATCACTTCCTGTCTGCTGATCAAACATGTGCATTCGACTGAAAGGTGATAATAGTTCTACATCGTGCGTTGAGCCTTAAGGTCACATGACCAGACGTGTGAATTATAGTAGCACATCTGTAATCTTCTTCTGTTGTACAGATGCATGACGCGTGTCTGAGAACCACCAACAATATTTATTATTTACTACCATTAGAGTCAGAATCTATAATAATATATACAGTAAATATTCTCAAATACAGTCCAAGACTTGTAAAAGTTGGTGCTGATCTTGGTCATAGTTTTGATATTCTTATTTTTTACTTTGAACGTTTGAATGTTTTTGTGGTGAAATCTGCTCCAGTATGACGTACGACTCTAAAAACCATTAAAGATCATGTGTTTCTTACAGATGCTGCATTTAAATAGAATCTAAACAAGATGTCCAGACTGACAAACAGATAGTTTAACTCCTTCCTGCCAAAATTCAGGTTCAAACAAATAAACAAATAGATAAATAAATGCTTCTGGTTTAGTTGAATCCTCTGATCTGTTTACAGTCAGAGAGGGAAGAGAGGGAGGTGGTGGGTGAGGTTTCTGACTGGAGGTCTGATATCAGCACGATCCATCTCATGATGAACTCATTGACGTAACGATTGGTCAGGCTGATGAGGAAATGACATCACATTCAGTGTATCATGTGACATTTACTGGAACAGAGTCAATGATTTCAGTGCTAAGAGATTAATTAGGATTTATTTATTGATTTAAACCTAAATTCATTCTAGATTTTTATTTAAAGAGCAACTCACCCCCTCTAAATTATCCTCCTGCCTTCTAACTATTATTTTGAAAAATGCCGAAGTAGACGTCACTTTAAGAGGCGGGCCTAAGCTGTGATTGACGTGTAGCACTTCTCCGTGTTTAGATTAGCTTCAGTGTGACTCTGCCCTGTTGTAGACTTGTAACCCGACCATGATGAAAATATAACGTCTATAAATCACATCCACACAATCACAACAACTGCAGGGAAGTCTTTACCCTGATTTAATTATTCATTTAATAATATTAGTTATTCTGTTTGTTGTAGTTTTCAGCCAGTTGCTCTAAATCCTGTGCAGCTCTTTGGTGAGAAGCTGGAGACAACATGTGGGCAGGGGGAGTGTGTCTGTCTGAGAGATGGTTTTATACTCCAGGGGGCGTGGCTTAGAGACGATGCTGACGTAGGCATGAACCGCTTTCAGCCAATCACAAAATTCAAATGCAATAACCACCTTTCAACCATAAGGGGGCAGCACTGAGATGTGTTTAGACCAAAAAGTGTCAAATTTAAGAAGTTTACATTAAAATGTCAAAAAATGCCCAGAAAGTATAAAAAAGTTGTTTTGAGGGTGAGTTACTCTTTAAAAAGCCTAGAGTCTTCTTCTTCTTCTTCTTCTTCTTATTATTATTATTATTATTATTATTATTCTTATTCTTATTCTTATTCTTATTCTTATTCTTATTCTTATTCTTATTATTAATGTTATTATTAAAACATACATAGAAATGTTGAACCTGCATCCCGGCGGCTGGAAACCTTCGTTCTGTTGTTGCAACTACAACATCCAGACACTAGATGTCGCTCTGGTGTGTGTGTTTGTGTTAAAGCGGATTCTGATTCGGGACTCTGGGTTTTTTCTTTTTAAACTCACCTGCAGCATCTCATTTCTTGTTCATTGATGAATATTTCTGATGGTAAATAACTGGCTCATGGCTTTAGTCACTCGAGGACTGGACTACAGATATAAATTAGTCCTTTATGTGCCTGTATAAAACCTGATAAATAAAATATATCTGGTTTGATGATGGAGGTAATTCAGGGAGTTGAAGCTGTAGAGAAACATAACAGGGTTCTATGAGGTTAAAACTAGTTAAATTAATAACGTGAACTCTGATCAGATTTTCTCACAGTCCTGCATCAAGATGCAGCAGATTGACTGCAGTGAGTTAATCAATCCCTGCTTCACTCCGTCTTTCATCTAGTTCTGCATCAGTTTCTGTTCATGTCTGAACTCCCTAATTTACTGTCTTCCTCTTCCTCCTCCTCCTCCTCCTCCTCCCTCCTGCAGTTTGTGCGTGACACTGCATGCACCCCCCCCCCACGACACTGCGGTGGGACATTTTCATTCTTAAACAGACAGTTTAGAGAAGCAGCTGATGTGCTTTTTACTGGGACGTCATGCAGCTTCCTGCATTAAAAACTGCATGTGAGAAGAATGCATAGCAACAGAAAGGCGAACGCTGCAGAGGACAGAAATATAATAATAATAAGATACTTTAAATAACTGAAACATATACAGAATCTAAAATATAAAAAGACATAAACATATAAAACTGTTTTCATGCAGTGCAGAAGATCTTTTTTATATCTTCAATGTTCAGAAATATAAATAAACAAAGAAACTTGAGATTAAATACTGGACCTTCAGAAGAAACACAAGTTATTAATTTATTATTTATAAATAATTTATAGACTTCTGGCAACATCTTGAATGTTCCCTCAAGGAACAATTTAATTAAAAAAGAAGTTCTACAGAAATTACAGGAAGGATTGATGAGTTTATTAATTCAGTTCTTGATGCTGCGGTGACTCATGAAACACTACGTGTTCTGGATGTTTATGTTTATTCAGAGATGATCATCAAATAAAAAATCTGCAAACCCACTGACAGATATAACACAACACAACATGTGTAATAACAGCAGCATTATGAAGGTGTTTCCTTTAACTCAGACTTTAGTTGTTTTGATGATGTAACATGTTTGAACTCTGCTCTGTGATATTTTGTCTTTTTAAATGAATCTGACTGAATGAAATTCACTTTTATTCACTGTTTTTCAGACATGATTTATGATCAAATAAATCTGAACTGGCAGGTAGATACAAACTGTGCAGAGACAAGTAGAGATGTAACTGTATCAGTGTGTCAGTTTTATGTGACAGAAAGATTTCAGAACAATCTAAAGGGAAAAAATACATGCAGCCAGCATCAATATCCAGTCCAGTGTGTGTGTGCGCGCGTGTGTGTGTGTGTGTGTGTGTGTGTGTGTGTGTTGGGGGAGGTGACGAGCTCCATTCGGCCCCTCCTGTCGGGTGAAGTGCTCTGAAAACAATCACTGGAGAGAGAGTGGGAGATCGAGGTATATAGTGTATGAGTGAGAGAGGGAGTGGTGAGGTGGTGGAGAGATAGAGGTGGAGAGGGAGTCAGTGCTGGTGGAGGGAGCAGATGGAGGAGTGAAGGAGCAGAACTGAGTGACAAACAAGCCACAGCAGCAGACAGCGAACAGACGAGTGTGAAGGGGACGCAGGGGGTGAGGCTGCTGCTGTTGCATGCGGTTACCATGGCGCAGCTGTCTCCGAGCGCATCACCCGGCGTCCGTCGCCGTAGTGATGGCTCGGTAAGAGAATGTCTCTTCTTCCCTGTCTCTGAACGCAACGAGCAGGAGAGGCTGGAGGCCCTGGTGCGCCGGAGAGCCGGCGGCGCTGAGCGACGAGGAGGAGGTGCAGGGGAAAACCAGGACCACCTGGATAACAGGCCCAAACGGTGGACGTGGGGAGGACCGCCTGATGGAGTAGAAGGTGAGTTTGATCTGTGGAGGGGGGGGGGCTTTGTTGTGAATCATGATGATGTCAGTAAAGGGCTGGTTTGAAAGGTAGAACTGGGATGGGGGCTGGGAATGATGAAGAGGAGGTGTGGAGGTCAGGTGGAAAGAGAAGAGGGGGAGGGTGGGATGGAAGGGTGGGGTCATCAGAGCAGAGGAGGTGAAATGAGGATTTGAGGAGTAGAAGTGATGGAGAAGCACAAAAGAATGAAAAGGGTGTGGAGGCTGCAATGCAGGAGCAGCTCAGCACTTTGTGTGTAAACCTCAGAGGAGCTGCCGGCGTTCTGCTCGTCTGACTGCAGGAAGCTGATCAGAGATCAGCTGTTTTATAGGCTGGTGTTTGGACTAACAGGCCACAGGTGTGTATGTTTGTGTCAATCATTTGAGGCTTTATGTCTCTGCTGGGAGGTTTCATTCTCCAGGGAGGAGGAGTTACACATCTCACCTTGAACACAGACAAACTGCGACACCAGGCTGTTTACGGTTCTCTCCATGTTCTGAGACGTTCTGCTGGCGGCCTCCTGACGGGTCACAGCGCCACTAACTATTCAGTGGTGTAACATAATTATTATTCAGACTGCCGTCAGCTGCTGAGTTGTCCTGGCACTGAGCAGAGAACAGGGTCCACCCAGCAGCTCCTCTGGCTCTGCTCTGGTTGTCTGTCAGAGAGGCTGATCTGGGATCTGTCGGGCTCAGCAGAACACTCACTGCAGCAGGAACAGCATCATCTCATCTTACACCTTTACTCCATTAAAGGACAGTGTGCTGATGTGTTGTGCATCTTAAATACCTCAGTTTGAAATCTCTGCATGAAAACAGCTTCATGTTCATTCTGCAACTTTTTGTCTGAACCATTTGAGATACTTTGACAGTTTAAAGGAAATATGGAGCCAGCTGATGAGTCACAGTCATGTAGTTTCTTCAAGCCACTTCAGTGTGATAATGATGAGAACACAATGAGCTGGTTTGATACCCGACACAGAAACCAGTTTTATATTAAACATTTCTCTTAAATGTTTTATTGTGTCTCAGAAAGTGGACTTGACTGAGTGAAGGTGTTTTTGTAACAGCAGATATAAATCGTAACTCTGCTGGTGACCCATCTGTGAGGTCGTGATTCAGATTGTTGGATTATCACTCAGTTCATTGTTGAGATGTTTCATTCTGTTTATCCTGCAGAGAAACTCCAGGTTTGTATGTTTGAGTTCATTAGAAACAGAAGTTGGATGCTTACATCACTTTGATCCAGGTTTAGATACTAAATGCAGCAGAATCTCAGAAAAATATGAAGGTTTTTTAACTAGAAAAGCTTTAAAAGGTCCTGTATCATGTAAAATCAGCTGTTTGTATCTTTTAACCATGTTATGATGTTATTTCCTTATTAAACCCTCCAGACTGGTTTTTGGCTTAATACACACATTTCTCAGTAATCCTCCTGAATCCTGCGCTCTGATCAGCTGCTCCACTCTCTCCTGGAAAACCACCTGACTGTAACATAGTGATGTAACAATGTTACACCAGGACCTGCAGATTAAACACACACACCCCGAACTGCCAGAGTCTGAAGCAAGACACTAAACACCACCGTTTGTAGTATTTTACTTTCTAAAAATGCCTCACTGAAAATATGCATCTGGCTCTGAGAGTTACAGGAATTTATTCACCATTTTATTCAGGCAGCTCGAGGGGCAGCACTCATGAGGAGTGGGCCTGAAGGGGGGGGCTGGGATTTTAGGTAGAGTGTTTTACTTCCTGGTCTGAGAATAACTCTATAATATAAGTTATATTTCAGGACAAATGAAGACTATATAACACCAACAGTAGCATTTTATCATATATGTTTATCCAGATGATAGAAGCTGTAAATCAACACGATACAGGACCTTTAAATTTAATCTTGTGTTTTTTTATGTATATGCTCATCATATGTTTTAAGAAACATCACTGCACATCTCAGTGATGCAGTCAGCAGCACTTGTGCTCTCTGAAAACCAGTATCACTGATCTGGGTGAATACTGTGCTTTGTTCAAACCTGCTCACATAAACAACAAACTGTAAACAATATGCCACTGTCGGTCAGGACGATCATTAAGGTGCTTTATGTTCATTCACTTTATTGTTTTCGCTTTTTTCTGCATTGTAGTAATTTTAGTATTGAATGTTTAGTAGATTCAGGTTGAGCTTTGCAGGCTTGTTTAAACCAGCTCAGGTTCAAATGTTCACACTTAGACAGGTTCAGTGAAAACACAAAACAATACATTAGGAAACACTGATTAACAGACCTTTCAATCTGTCTACGTCAAGATTCATCAGGCTTCGTGCTGCAACTCATTAATATTTATTATTCAAATTAGCTGGACTCTGGTTGGCTAACAAACTAGCCTATGAGAGCAAGATATACTGTTTCCTGCCCCGCTGCGCATGGTAACAGCAGACGTTCTCTATTCCTGTTTGCTACGTCTTATGCTAACAGCTTTTAGCCAGCAGCATGCTAGGCGTTATGCTAACAGCTTTTAGCCAGCAGCATGCTAGGTGTGGTTTCAACTGCAGGAGCTGATAAATACTAACGAACAAAGGAGTTGTGATGAAACAGATACAGGCCGTTAGAACTCGGGTTTTATCACCACCTGCATAGTTTGAGAGATTAAAACTGAAAGAGAAGTTGTTGACCTGTTTTCACCCACTATGAAGGTAAGAACACCTGTGGAGCTAAAATATTCAACAGAAACCTCAGAAAAAATGTTTTTAATGGAAGGGACTCTTTTTTATAACAGTCAGATTTACACTCGTTACAAATGTTACAGTCGTTACACCCGTTACAGTCGATACACCTGTTACAGTCGATACACCTGTTACACCCGTTACAGTAGTTACACCCGTTACAGTCGTTACACCTGTTACACTCGTTACAAATGTTACATTCATTACACCCGTTACAGTCGTTACACCTGTTACAGTCGTTACACCTGTTACACTCGTTACAGTAGTTACACCCGTTACAGTCGTTACACCTGTTACACTCGTTACACTCGTTACAAATGTTACAGTCGTTACACCTGTTACAGTCGTTACACCTGTTACAGTCGATACACCTGTTACACTCGTTACAGTCGTTACACCTGTTACACCCATTACAGTCGTTACACCTGTTACAGTCAATACACCTGTTACACCCGTTACAGTCGTTACACCTGTTACACTCATTACAGTCGTTACACCTGTTACACCCGTTACAGTCGTTACACCTGTTACACTCGTTACAGTAGTTACACCCGTTACAGTCGATACACCTGTTACACCCGTTACAGTCGTTACACCTGTTACACCCGTTACAGTCGTTACACCTGTTACACCCGTTACAGTCGTTACACCTGTTACAGTCGTTACACCTGTTACACTCGTTACAGTAGTTACACCCGTTACAGTCGATACACCTGTTACACCCGTTACAGTCGTTACACCTGTTACACCCTTTACAGTCGTTACACCTGTTACACCCGTTACAGTCGTTACACCTGTTACACTCGTTACAGTCGTTACACCTGTTACACCCGTTACACCCGTTACAGTCGTTACAGTCGTTACACCTGTTACACTCGTTACAGTAGTTACACCCGTTACAGTCGATACACCTGTTACACCCGTTACAGTCGTTACACCTGTTACACTCGTTACAGTCGTTACACCTGTTACACCCGTTACACCCGTTACAGTCGTTACACCTGTTACACTCGTTACAGTCGTTACACCTGTTACACTCGTTACAGTAGTTACACCCGTTACACTCGTTACACTCGTTACACCTGTTACACCCGTTACACCTGTTACACCCGTTACAGTCGATACACCTGTTACAGTCAATACACCTGTTACACCCGTTACAGTCGTTACACCTGTTACACTCGTTACAGTAGTTACACCCGTTACAGTCGATACACCTGTTACACCCGTTACAGTCGATACACCTGTTACACCCGTTACAGTCGTTACACCTGTTACACCCGTTACAGTCGTTACACCTGTTACACCCGTTACAATCGTTACACCTGTTACACCCGTTACACCCGTTACAGTCGTTACACCTGTTACACTCATTACACTGTTACACCCGTTACACCCGTTACAGTCGTTACACCTGTTACACTCGTTACAGTCGTTACACCTGTTACACTCGTTACAGTAGTTACACCCGTTACAGTCGATACACCTGTTACACCCGTTACAGTCGATACACCTGTTACACCCGTTACAGTCGTTACACCTGTTACACTCGTTACAGCCGTTACACCTGTTACACCCGTTACACCGTTACAGTGTTACACCTGTTACACTCGTTACAGTAGTTACACCCGTTACAGTCGTTACACCTGTTACACCCGTTACAGTCGTTACACCTGTTACACCCGTTACAGTCGTTACAGCTGTTACACCTGTTACACCCGTTACACCCTGTTACAGTCGTTACACCTGTTACACCCGTTACAGTCGTTACACCTGTTACACCCGTTACAGTCGTTACACCTGTTACACTCGTTACAGTAGTTACACCCGTTACAGTCGTTACACCTGTTACACTCGTTACAGTCGTTACACCTGTTACACCCGTTACACCCGTTACAGTCGTTACACCTGTTACACTCGTTACAGTAGTTACACCCGTTACAGTCGATACACCTTTTACACCCGTTACAGTCGTTACACCTGTTACACCCGTTACAGTCGATACACCTGTTACACCCGTTACAGTCGTTACACCTGTTACACTCGTTACAGTCGTTACACCTGTTACACCCGTTACAGTCGTTACACCTGTTACACTCGTTACAGTAGTTACACCCGTTACAGTCGATACACCTGTTACACCCGTTACAGTCGTTACACCTGTTACACCTGTTACACCCGTTACAGTCGTTACACCTGTTACACCCGTTACAGTCGTTACACCTGTTACACCCGTTACAGTCGTTACACCTGTTACACCCGTTACAGTCGTTACACCTGTTACACTCGTTACAGTAGTTACACCCGTTACAGTCGATACTGTTACACTCGTTACAGTCGTTACACCTGTTACACCCGTTACACCCGTTACAGTCGTTACACCTGTTACACTCATTACAGTCGATACACCTGTTACACCCGTTACACTCGTTACACCCGTTACAGTCGTTACACCTGTTACAGTCAATACACCTGTTACACCCGTTACATTCGTTACACCTGTTACACCCGTTACAGTCGATACACCGTTACACCTGTTACACTCGTTACAGTCGTTACACCTGTTACACCCGTTACACTCGTTACAGTCGTTACACCTGTTACACTCGTTACAGTAGTTACACCCGTTACAGTCGATACACCTGTTACACCCGTTACAGTCGTTACACCTGTTACACTCGTTACAGTCGTTACACCGTTACACCCGTTACACCCGTTACAGTCGTTACACCTGTTACACTCATTACAGTCGTTACACCTGTTACACCCGTTACAGTCGTTACACCTGTTACACTCGTTACGGTCGTTACACCTGTTAACTCGTTACAGTCGTTACACCTGTTACAGTCGATACACCTGTTACAGCTGTTACACCCGTTACAGCGTTACACCTGTTACACCCGTTACACTTTACACCTGTTACACTCGTTACAGTAGTTACACCCGTTACAGTCGATACACCTGTTACACCCGTTACAGTCGTTACACCTGTTACACCCGTTACAGTCGTTACACCTGTTACACCCGTTACAGTCGTTACACCCGTTACACCCGTTACACCCGTTACAGTCGTTACACCTGTTACACTCGTTACAGTAGTTACACCCGTTACAGTCGATACACCTGTTACACCCGTTACAGTCGTTACACCTGTTACACTCGTTACAGTCGTTACACCTGTTACACCCGTTACACTGTTACACCCGTTACACCCGACAGTCGTTACACCTGTTACACTCGTTACAGTAGTTACACCCGTTACAGTCGATACACCTGTTACACCCGTTACAGTCGTTACACCTGTTACACCCGTTACAGTCGATACACCCTGTTACACCCGTTACAGTCGTTACACCTGTTACACCCGTTACAGTCGATACACCTGTTACACCCGTTACAGTCGTTACACCTGTTACACTCGTTACAGTCGTTACACCTGTTACACCCGTTACACCCGTTACAGTCGTTACACCTGTTACACTCGTTACAGTAGTTACACCCGTTACAGTCGTTACACCTGTTACCCCCGTTACAGTCGTTACACCTGTTACACCCTTTACAGTCGTTACACCTGTTACACCCGCAGTCGTTACACCTGTTACCTCGTTACATTCGTTACAGTTACAGTCGTTACACCTGTTACACCCGTTACAGTCGTTACACCTGTTACACCCGTTACAGTCGTTACACCTGTTACACCCGTTACAGTCGTTACACCTGTTACACCCGTTACAGTCGTTACACCTGTTACACTCGTTACAGTAGTTACACCCGTTACAGTCGATACACCTGTTACACCCGTTACAGTCGTTACACCTGTTACAGTCGTTACACCTGTTACACCTGTTACACCCGTTACAGTCGATACACCTGTTACACCCGTTACAGTCGTTACACCTGTTACACTCGTTACAGTCGTTACACCTGTTACCGTTACAGTAGTTACACCCGTTACAGTCGATACACCTGTTACACCCGTTACAGTCGTTACACCTGTTACACTCGTTACAGTCGTTACACCTGTTACACCCGTTACACCCGTTACAGTCGTTACACCTGTTACACTCATTACAGTCGTTACACCTGTTACACCCGTTACAGTCGTTACACCTGTTACACTCGTTACAGTAGTTACACCCGTTACAGTCGATACACCTGTTACACCCGTTACAGTCGTTACACCTGTTACACCCGTTACAGTCGTTACACCTGTTACACCCGTTACAGTCGTTACACCTGTTACACCCGTTACACAGTAGTTACACCCGTTACAGTCGATACAACAGTCGTTACACCTGTTACACTCGTTACAGTCGTTACACCTGTTACACCCGTTACACCCGTTACAGTCGTTACACCTGTTACACTCATTACAGTCGTTACACCTGTTACACAGTCGTTACACCTGTTACACTCGTTACAGTAGTTACACCCGTTACAGTCGATACACCTGTTACACCCGTTACAGTCGTTACACCTGTTACACACACCCGTTACAGTCGTTACACCTGTTACACTCGCCTGTTACACCCGTTACACCCGTTACAGTCGTTACACCTGTTACACTCGTTACAGTAGTTACACCCGTTACAGTCGATACACCTGTTACACCCGTTACAGTCGTTACACCTGTTACACCCGTTACAGTCGTTACACCTGTTACACCCGTTACAGTCGTTACACCTGTCGTTACAGTCGTTACACCTGTTACAGTCGATACACCTGTTACACTCGTTACAGTCGTTACACCTGTTACACCCGTTACAGTCGTTACACCTGTTACAGTCAATACACCTGTTACACCCGTTACAGTCGTTACACCTGTTACACACACCTGTTACACCCGTTACAGTCGTTACACCTGTTACACTCATTACAGTCGTTACACCTGTTACACCCGTTACAGTCGTTACACCTGTTACACTCGTTACAGTCGTTACACCTGTTACACCCGTTACACCCGTTACAGTCGTTACACCTGTTACACCCGTTACAGTCGTTACACCTGTTACACCCGTTACAGTCGATACACCTGTTACACCCGTTACACTCGTTACACCCGTTACAGTCGTTACACCTGTTACAGTCAATACACCTGTTACACCCGTTACACCTTACACCTGTTACAGTCGATACACCTGTTACACCCGTTACAGTCGTTCGTTACACCTGTTACACTCGTTACAGTCGTTTACAGTCGTTACACCTGTTACACTCGTTACACCTGTTACACCCGTTACAGTCGTTACACCTGTTACAGTCAATACACCTGTTACACCCGTTACAGTCGTTACACCCGTTACACCCGTTACATTCGTTACACCCTCTACACTTGTGACAGCTGTGTTTTTGTGGTTGCGGTGTTTTCTCTCTGGTTTTCGAGCTCAGTGCTTCCTGCTGAGATATCTGTTCATGGTGTTTTTGTCATGAATGTTTCTTTACTGTCTGAATGGTTGGATGCAGGTTTGTTCTTCCTTTGTGTGTTAGTGAAACAGGTGTGTGTGTAATGCTTTGCTTTTTCTGCTCTGCTTCACCTGCTACCCAGGTAACCCTAAAACCCCGCCCTGCCATGCCATTGGCTCCGCTCAGCCCAATGAGCTTCCTGCTGCTTCAAGTACCAGCCAATCCCGTAACGGTACAGATCACATGACTCTGTGTGCCACGCCCACACCACTTTTCCTCTGCTGCTGTCATATGCAGCTGATCTGCTGTCTGCATGTGTGTTGGTGTCATCGTGTTGTAACAACATCCTGAAATGTGTGTTCATAATCTGTCTGTGTGTGTTTGTGTGTGTGTTGTAAAGTTAGTGCAGTGTTTATGAAACTTGTTTGTATGATAGTTTAAATCCTTCGTTCAGTTACGTTTCAGCAGCAGCTTCATATGAAGATGCTGGTTTTGGTTTGAATTAGTTTCTCCTGCAGAGTTTTACTGCGTTTATGTCTTTTTAAACTAAAGTTAAATACAATCAATAGAATTAATTCTGGTTGTTTGGAAGCAAAATATAAAGAAGTTCCTCATGATGTATTTCTACAGACGTGTAATCCGACATGTGCAGCCCCACCCTCATCACAACAAAAGACTGCGCCTCTTCCTGTCCTTCTGGCTCCGAGCCATGTTCAACCATGCGTGCATCTAATTCTCTCAGCAGGGAACCCAGTCTATAAAACACTCTGACACACGCACGCGCACACACACACACACACACTGTTCATCATACCAGACATTCACCCTGTAGCTACCTCTGGAACTTGTTAGGACCCAGTAGATACTGTCAATCTTTCTCGTCCTATTTTTCAGATCCAGCAGCTGTTTGTTTGTATTTATTAGTTTTTTCTGTTGTTTATTTACTGCTGCTCTTCTGTTCAAAACTAATAAGGAATTTTATTTAAATGTCTGTATTTATGTTGTTTAATTTCTATTTGTGGATGTAGATTATAACATTAATTTTGGACCTTACTGGTAACAGTGACATCATCATAAAGTAGAGGAGCTGAAACCGTCTGACTGATGCAGAGCTTTTATTTTGTAGCCTGACGTTCATCACCTGAACTTTAGTTTTAATAACAGCTCGTTCTGTTTATTTTATTACAAAATGTTAATGATTCTAACTAAATAACCAAAGTAAATCATCAGTACATTCATTTGATAGATTTACAGGCAGTGATACATTTATGCTGATTAAATGACCACAGTGATGAGCTACAGATTTAAAACAGACTGTTCTGATTCAAATTTCATCCTTTATGTGGAGGTTTAAGCTCAGATTTCAGATCTGCCAGTAAAAAGCTTTTACAGAGTTCTTTTTATGGGATTATTGATTCTCAGATGTTCAGAACAGAACAGAAAATAAATTCAGCATTAAATGAACGTGTAGCGCAGGTGTTTATATTCAGGTCAGTTTTAATTATTAAACTAAAACTATTTATTAGTTTATCTCTGGATGTTTTCATGGTGCCTTCAGGTGCTGTGGGACACGTTTTAGTTTCATCCTACTGCAGTGGCTGCTGTTGTTTCATCACTCGTCATTTCATGATGAAGCAGTTCTGCTGCTTCTGTCCTACATCACCAAGGTCTCATCCATCAGCAGGGTTATCGTCTCTGAGCACTTCTGTGGTTCGCCAGCCAGCGGTGCAGCAGCAGGGTTCAGTGGTTTGATTCCGCCTTATGGTTTTTATGTAAAAGATTAACTTTATGTTTTTCTTTTATTTTTAAGTAGTTGACTTCTTGTCTCCTCCTGCGATGGATCACCTGAACAACAAGCAGCTTTCCAGCTCTTCAGCAGCCCTTAACTCACCGGAGAGAGGTGAGACAGTCACCTCCAGTTCACAGAAATGTTCTGAAACTTCTCCGTTAATCCTGGATGAAGACGGATCAGAACCAAACAAAGTCTGAGACAGTTCAACAGAACACACACTGTTCAAAAAAACAAGAACTTTTCAAACTGTAACGATACGCTGAAAATTCTTTGACCAAAGATTCACTCAGAGATACTGATTATAAGTTCTTTAACAGAAAAACTTCAAAAACTGTTTTTATATGTTCTCAAGAGACATGAAGTGAAGGAATAATCTGAATCAGGCTTTATTTGGTTTGATCATTTCCAGTCTGAATTTATATTCTCCAGATTATTAAAAAATAAGAGTATAATCATGTTCAAAGAAAAAAACCCACAATCCATCAAAATAAACAAGTTAATAAAACATCTTGTTCATAACAAAAAAACTTTCAAACCTTTTATTAAACCAGATGTTGTCAGTGCTGCTTCTATTTAGTGGAATCACATTCTGAAGAAGTTTCAGTTTAGGTTTATAATATTGTTGATTGTTGTTGTTTGTTGGAATATTTTGGACAAGAATGTCTTTATAACTTTTTCCTCGTCTTATTTGTCTTTTTATTGTTTGTTTGTTTTACTTTTGTATGACTGTCAGTCTGTGACTCGTCAGTGTGTTTTGTGTCCCATCGAATAGCGTCCCCCAGCAACCACAGGTCGTTGAGGAGTTCCTCCAACCGCAGAAGCATCGCTGGACTCCCAGAGGAGACGTCCAGAGCCAAGACACCCACGGTCAGCACTGTCCACACGTCCAAACGTCCTTATTTTTATTTACAAATTGACTCAGTTTTGACATAAATAATCTGGAAGTTTCTGAATCTAACCATCAGAACTCCAACTTTTACTCTTGGATTCTAACCCCAGACGTCTCATAAATATCACAGTGTTCTGAACTGAAAGGCATGTTTACAGGTGATGTGTTTCCTGTGGGGGGGTGGGGGGGGGTTGTTTGATGTTTAACTCTCTCAACATGGTGGTATCAGTGATTTATGATGATTTTATGCCACAGGGTGAGTCACCGAACACGCCGGTCCGTAGTTCTTCCTTCAAAGCCAACAGTAAAGGCCACGCTACGCCAAAACGGTACACAGACACACAAACTGTCTCACTCTCAGACCAGAAACACACCAGGGTCCTGGTTCTCATGGAGTACCAGCCTTTATGTAACAGGTGGGTTCTTTTCAGGATGAGATCCAACAGGAGTAGGGCTCAGTCTCCCTGCTCCCCTGGACAGTATCCCCCGTCCCCGCTCCGACAGAGAGCCACCACCCCCGGTACCGACGACAGGGGACACGCTGAGTTCAAAGGTCACAGCACTCTGGAGAGGAAATCCACCAAATCTGAGAACTCAGACAACAAGAAGATCCCGAAATCCACCAGCAAAGAGCTGAATGCAGGTAAAGATGAGTCCAGAACCAGAACCAGAACCAGCGGCTTCACCTTCTCTTTAATAACAAGTAAAAGATCAGAATAATAATAATAAACACAGAGTCTGAATTATCATTATTGTTGAATGTGACGTCACCCAGTTGAAGTCCAGCCTGTTGAGTCACTAGCGGTCTTCGGTTCACGGGGTGTGTGTGTGTGTGTGGGGGGGGGGGGTGGGTCAGTCCAGCCTGCAGTTTTTCCTTCAGTACCAAAAGATTTTTCACAAGTGTTCATCTGTACTTGACCATCTGGACACTCAGTCATCTCTGTCTCTTCGTCCTCATTCCCACTCCACAGAGTCTCCCAGCACTCCCACAGGCAGGAGTGTTGGAGGAACGATGGACGCTGAGGAGGCGTCCAGACTGCTTGCAGAAAGACGCCGTCTGGCCCGAATACAGAAGGAGCAGGAGGAGAAACAACGGCAGGAGGAGGAGAGGTGAGCATCCGGATAAATACAGTCATTATTCCAGTGATTTCACTTTTTGAAAATGAAGCTGTGGTGTACGAAAAATAAGATTACAGAAACAAAAAACAGCATTATTTAAATGTTAGAAGATTCAGGAAACTTTACCAGCAAACATCTGTGACGTCCTCTCAACCTGAAGATATGAAGGAGACCAGAACCTTCTCCATGTTGGACCACAGTACCTTTCTATCTGTGGGTTTGTAGAACGTTCTGCAAATATAAATGTAACTATAAAAATCTAATGATGAGACTCAAGTATGGAAAGAATATTTAAAGATCAGGACCAGCTGGAGACGGGTTGCTGCAGTAATCAGCTGGTCTGGTGGAGCTTCTAAAGCTATGAAACATCCACAAACATCCAAATAAATTAGTTAAACTCACCAATTAATGAAACAGATAAAACATTCATGTCCAGCTGAAGAAGCTTTGGACGTGAGCGTTTGGTCCAGAAGGTAGAAACACTCAGTAACTACCTGCATGTGAAGCTCATCTCATGTCTCCTTCAGGCTGAGAGCTGAGGAGGAACAGAGGAAACAGCAGGAGGCGAAGGAGCGGCAGGAGAGAGCGGTGCGGCAGGCCGAGGAGGAGAGAGTGAGGAAGGAGGAGGAGAGGAGGCTGAAAGAGGAGGAGGAGAGACGACAGAAGGAGCAGAGATGGAAGGACATGCAGGACCAGCTGGACAGAGAGGTCAGTCTGCACGTCACGTTTTTATTTACACGGACTGGAATCTAGTTAAAACTGTCAGAATGTAGAAATTCAGGATTTAAATGACTGTCATGGAATCAGTTCACTCTCACCCTGCTATACACACACACGTGTACATGTGCACGTGTGTGCGCGCGCACACACAGTCAGGTGTAAAACAAACACAAATAACAGCTCTGGGTTTCTGTGAAAACGGTCTCATTTTAATTAGACTTTTTCTGACAGTTTTATTTATTTAATTCAATTAGATCGCTGCATCCTGTTCACAGATAAATGGAACATTCAGTCAGTGGAAAAAAAAACATACAATCTGTTATTTTCTCCAGATGTTGCAGGATCTCCTTAAAACATCCTAAAAGTAAGAATAAAAAGAAGTTGTTTCCTAACTGTGTCATTAAAACACTCACAGCCTAAAAAATACTAACAGAAAACAGAAAGTTGTGACTGTAGGAAGAAAGAAAGAAACTGAATGTTAATTCAGCAGGTTGCACCTGATTCTAAATGAGTGATGGATGTTTTTCAGAGGGAGGAGGCCTTCCTGCGAGCTCAGAGGGAGGCTGAGAGGAAGAGACAGGAGAGGGAGCTGCTGCACATCCAGGAGGAGCAAGAGAGGCAGCAGAGGAAGAAGGTACCAAAGATCTCAGCAAGATCTCCATATGATCTCCATATGATCTCTATATGATCTCCATATGATCTCCATATGATCTCTATATGATCTCCATATGATCTCTATATGATCTCCATATGATCTCTATATGATCTCTATATGATCTCTATATGATCTCCATATGATCTCTATATGATCTCTATATTATCTCTATATGATCTCTATATGATCTCCATATGATCTCCATATGATCTCTATATGATCTCTATATGATCTCCATATGATCTCTATATTATCTCTATATGATCTCCATATGATCTCCAAAAGATCTCCATATGATCTCCATATGATCTCTATATGATCTCTATAATAATACAAATATTTAGGACTTTATTTTCATAGTACAGTTTCTCTTACAGGACAGTCTTTGCTCATATTTATAGAAATGAAATGTAAACAAACATTATTTAGGGAATAGTACGAGGAGACGAGAAGAACAAACAGAAAGTTTGTTGTGACTTCACAGAACCGATCCAACCCGTTTCTGATGGAACACGGGTGTCACATACTGTTTGATGATTGATCAACAAGCAGCTGGAATCTTACCAGTTCTTTACTATCAAACATCGAAATCTAAAAATATAAATACTGAATGTAAATACTAAAGGTCTCATTTTCTGTCTTTTTATTTATAACCAGTTGAATCTGTTTGTGTTGAATGTGTTTTGTAGAGAATTGAGGAGATAATGAAGAGGACGAGGAAGAGTGATGTGGACCCTCCATGTGTTGCTTCTGGTAAAGAATTATTAACTAACCTTCTTTTAACACATGCTACTGAGTTCATCTTCTAACTCTACTTTAATATCCACATCAGTGATTTAATTTACTTCTGTTTGGTTTTCATCCTGTTTCTTTAACTTCCTCTACATTTTATTTCCACGTTAAACATTTAAAAGAACTGATTTCTCTCGTTTCTTCATGTAACAATCAGNCCTGAGCTGCAGAGTGACTCAGCAGTGTTGGCAGGCAGGGAAACGTCGCCCCCTGATGATGAAACTACATCATCACTTCTGCAGATGGTTGAACAACTTGATACAAACTAACTCACATGATGTTTTATCAGAACAAGTGGAGATTATAATCCCTGCAGCGCTGCACACAGACACACACAGCAACATTATTAACTGAATAAACAGTAAATTGAACTCTGCAGGATAATAAAGGAGCAATGAGATGGAATGTTTATCAGATGGTGGAAGCTTCTATCTGGTGTTGTTCTGTGCAGCCTGTGAGGTGAAAGCTGAAGTCTCTGCTGCCTCGGAGGAGGACGTGCCGACTCCTGCTGAAGCCCCCGTCATCATGCTGGGCCCCCTGGAGAATAAGAGCTGTGTGGACGAGCTGTCTGATGGAGTCCAGTCCATGGACGTTAGGTAAATACAAGTACAGAATGGTGGTGAATCTGTGGTACACGTATCGCTGACGTACTCGAGCTCTTTCTGACATGAACATCACTCAGACACAAGCTGGTCTGCAGCCATTATTATTCATGTTTTTATTTGGGTTTTGATGTGGATACAGATTTTCATCCTAAGAATGAGTTTCTCTGATGGGATCGAGAAGGATTTCGTCTATCTGCACCGACCGGCTCCTTCACAGCCAGTAAATTACTAACATGTTTATTTATGAGTGAAGGATGAATAAGTTCTCAGTGCTGGTTGCAGGCGAGAAGCTGCTTATTACAAACCCAAACTCATGTCATCACCAGAATCACGACACAAATGTTTCATATGGGATTCAGATTTATCAGGTTTTTGTCATAGAAAATAGATTCAGGGTCTTTAAACGTACTAATAGTTAAATATTCTGTCTCTCCGTCGTCATTGTTCCTGTAAGTTCTCCATCTGTCTCCATCAGTCCGGTGTCCAGGGACGAGCAGGCCAGCACTCAGGAGTTCTCACCGATCATCGACGGGCATGACGGTTGTCCTCTGGACCACCTGATGGACCTCGATGCGCCGGGACGAGGACAACGACATGGCGCAGACACGCCTCCCTACCCCAAACTGCAGGCTGGAAGCGGAGTCGGAGACCTCAACAAGAACCTGCTGATTCAAGCGTACAGCGCCGCCTCTGAGTCGTCCCAGCTGATCCCCAGCGTCGGCCCGAGTAAACTGGACATCCAGTAGACAGGTGGAGACCGACACACACCAGATCAAGAAGCTTTAGTCCTCGTTACCTGGAACGTCTCAGCAGAAGCTGAGACTAACACCTCAGTCCACACGTACACGTACAAGTCCTGGATTAGACGTTAACTCATTGTGTCTTTTTTCTGTTTTTAGGAGCTTTTTCAGGAACTGGTTGATAAAACAGGAACCAAGAAAAAAACACCTTCAGTAACAACAACAACAACAACAACAACAACAACAACAGTCACTGTTTCCAAAAGAAACGATTGTTTATCACCTGATGGTTCATCTGAATTACCAACACGCATCACTGTTTGGCTTCTGGACACGTGTTAGGTAGTGCAGATGGATCTGTGTCTGAATCTGGAACGGATCATTTTACCTGCTTGGAATGCAAAAACATCAGTTACATCTCCACTTCACCAACAACCACATGAAACATAAATGCATGAGTTTAAATAAGAAATCAAATCTGTGCACATGCTCTGGAAACCTGATGTTTCCCAAAAACCCAGAAGTCAGAATCAGGTTGGAATTTTACAGGCAGCTTCAGAACAAAGAGAGAAAAGCAGGAAGGTTTTACAGGGACCGGATCCATCATGTGTCCCTGACCAGAGCAGAACCTGGGAACCACCTGTAAAACCCAGACGGATCCAAAAACACATTCTGTTACCTGCTAGAACCCCGATCAGCAGAACCAAAGTACAGCTGCTTCTCTGAGAGTGAACACTGACGCTGGACTGAGTCTGCAGGTTCTTCTCTTCATCTTCAGAACAAGTTTCTGATGGATCCAGTTTGTTCATCTGCACTACCACAAGACGCCTCTGAAGAATCATCAGCTTTAATCTCTAATCCTGCTTTACAAAAACTGTAAATAAGTGAGACTGGATATAAAGGTCTGATGTTACTGGAGCAGACGGTTCTGTAAACCTGGAGAAGAAACTCAAGCTGTCGTGTAAAAACTGTAGCGTTGTTGGTGAGGATTAGCTAGCCGTGGTTTTAGCCGTGTAGTTCAACAGTGTGTGAGAGTTTTTCTCTTTCTGTTGGTGTTTCTGATGGTTCCTGTATGTTTATCTCCACCCAGACCTTCTCTACAGCTGACAGCAACTGATTTCACGTCATCTGATGTGGAAAAACCCTCAGAAATTCTAACGTAATCCTGCTGTAACATGTAGCCTGTAGACATGGTTTCTCTGCTGCTTGACACTCCATATGGACATTTTTTTAATTGCGGGGATCTTTAGCAGGAAAAAAGAACAACATGCTAAAAAATTAATGTTTTTTTCTGCAGGTTAAGGATTTATCGATAGTCTGATGTGTATTTGTCCGGCACTGACTGCAGTTTATAGTGTGCACTTACAGTAGTTGTGTATTTCACTTCTCTCTAAAGCCTCCTTAACTAAAATCTTCAGTAATTTAACGCCACACATCTCATCACCTCCGAGGCCTTAAACCTCTGCACTTCACCTCACCTAGTCACTAACAAACAGCCGTGTTTCATCTGAAGGAATCACACAAACCAAATTTATATGATGAGTATTTTTACTGATGTGTTCTCTGTTCTCAGCTGCAGCAGAACGATAAAATAAAACATATGAAAACATGTTGGAACATTATTTAACGTGGAAACAGATTCTATAGGCCTTAATCTGTGCTGATAACATCCAGCTGTAACTTCAGAATATCTGAGATTATAAATTCCAGCAAACCTTCAACAAAACCTGGTCCTTTCCTTTGATCTTCAGCTAAACTAATTAATTAATATAAAGGCAACTTGAAATTTCCTTTTTTTTTACATGTTCAGATTTAATTAAAAACATGTCAGTATTGTGATGCAAACTTTAAACAGAAACATGTGAGTCAGTGCAATAATCAACATAAAGAAGCTGCAGTTCCTGTTTGCTGCCACACTGATGACAGAAAAAATCTACGTACATGTTGTTACTGTGAACTTTACTGCATTTATTTACATTTTACTCTCCTCTCAGCTCTTTCTCCAAATTTGCACATCATCGTTCAGGTTCTGTTGAAACCAGAGGGTCTCCTTGTATATGAAGCAAACATAAAGGACATAGTGTTTATCCTAATATTACCTAAACTCTGTGACACTGCAGCTTGGTGGAATATATCATTGTAGATGTGGTGCATGGATACTTGCTGAAAAAGAACAATAAATTTAATGAAACCACTTGTATCAGTGAACTTAATGAACAATAAAACACTTGCAGTCGCCTTGTAAAGAGAATTAATATGAATTCAGTCAAATATATTATTTACAAGTTATGTGTAAGTTAAAAGCTGCTCTTGCTAACCATTATGTGTGTGAGTGTGTCAGTATATATAATCACAGTGTGATTTTATGCTTCTGTGTCATTTAATCTGTAATTACTGTAGACTGGACGACTGTTTAATTTCAACCTTTAAAACACATTTTGGTGACTAACACAAAACGCTAAAAAGTCATAAAAGCTATAAAGTAAATTCTTCACCCTTCAGGAGCAGATAATTTAATTTAAATTAATCACACATATATTCATCATGAAAACCAGAACTGACTGAGATGAATGAGCTCAGCAGATTACAGAAGGTCTGATGAGATTATGTACAAGGAAAAACAAATATGCTGGTATTTCTTTAAAAATGAAGTAAAAAGATCATCGTCATCAACAGGTAACCTGTCCAGGTGAGACTCTCACCCAATGACTGCTGGAGATCGACACCAGCTCTATATTGTGATATGACATGAACAGGAATAAACGGGTAACGATAATGACTGACTAACATGAAAGATGTTATCTGTTACTCAGATTCATCAAACTCCTTTTATTTTGAAAAAAAAACTTCAACGGAAAAATCTAATTACTTCCGGTTGTTTGACCTCTGCGAAGTTAACAGACCAAACGGCCATTTTCCCGTTTTATATAACGGAATATTAGACACATTTAGAGATATTTTGTTGTTAAATGTTACATGAAGGTGTGTGTTCTGGATTTTTAACGATTATATTATTATTATTGGTGAGCGCTAGTGACGATTGACTGACGTGTGTCGTGTTTAAGGTAAGACGATGCTAATGCTGCTAATTAGCTTTAATGTTCATAAATTTCAGAAACTGTTCGACGTCTAGTTGAAACCATTTATATTGTATATTATGATAAATATCGTTGAACGTTTTTTACGTTGTAGCAACATGTAGAAACATTCTGGTAGTTTATTTAATATCGGCTGGTGAGAAAATTCAAACAAAAACTGTTCAGGTATTTTCATAAAACGTTTTCCAGACAGAAAGACAAGATTCAGAATGTTCCGGGGCTTTTTAAAGGAGTCATAACCTGAAAGTTTCACTTTTCCAAATGAAAATGTTTATTTTATGGTTTCCTAATGATTTTACACTAGCTGGAAAGCCGATTTTTAAAAGTGGAGCGTTTGTTCACTCCTGCCTTCTTCAACCAGCCCACGTGCACACGCATTCATACACGGAATCTTAAAGTGCAACTCACCCCCAAATCAACTTTTTTTGCTGACAAACTCTAGAAATTTGTGTCTAATAGTGCTGTCTACATTTCTGGGTATTATTTTGGGTTTTTTGCACATTTGTATACAACAATTCATATTCTACCAAAATCCATTAGTGAAGTGCCCGTTATCAGAGTTTATTTTAGTGCAATGTTTGTGACTGAATGATTTTTTTCTTCATGCTGTGATTTATACCTTGGGCACCTCTCTGCAACACATGTTTTCTGTTGCAGACAATGACTTGCAGCGGTCGAGCGTGCCAGCTGCACCTGTTGAGAGATATTACACAGATATTACACGAGCTAATACAAATTTAGCTTTCACTTTGGTCAACAACAATATACCACTAAGAGACATGCCTCATTCTATTCCAATAAGCTGCTGCAGCACGATCCATCTAGATAAAAACCAGCCTCCACCAGGATCCTGCAGGAACAAGCGGTTATAAAGCTGGTTGGATGGATGTAGTTTGATCATTTATTACTTAAATGTTCACAAAATGAAACAAGTTTAACTTTATTAAAGTGTCTCAGTTACTTACAAGCCAGAATCCAATGAGCAAAGCTGTTGTGAACGGGCGTGGCCGGAAAATGGACAGCCAAGCTGGAGCAAGCGCCTTTGACCATTCTGACACGCCCCTGTCACCTAAATGTTCTATATGTTCTCTGAAACATCAATTATTAACTTTAAACTCTTCTTTCCTTTAAGGTTGATAAAATGTCTAGACCAAGAGCGAGATCACCACATTACAGGTACTCCTGCTGCAGTTAATTCAGTTTCAGAGTTAGTTTTGTTGTGGTATCACACTGTTTGTCACTGTAGCTGCTGATCATTTGATTCTTGTTTTTTATAATGTGTCATTTCTACCTTCAATGTTACTTTTTAGGAAATTTCCATTGGAGGAACCCAACTTTAATCCTCGGAAAGTTGTTAAAGAATTCGGCGGAAATCCACGGAACAGAAGCCACCACTTCAGAGAAGGTCCCGAGGAACATTGCAACTTTTTTAGGGAGGAAGTGTACCCGGAAAACCATGGAAGATCACTTCCCCCAGATGATCCTCAGTTTGGGCATCAGCAGCATGCAGACCAGGAGTTTCACCATCGGAGCTTGTCGCCTCATCGTGATGGGATACATTATGAAAACTGGAGTTTTTCCTCAGTGGACGATGGAGGTTTTGATAACTACAGACACAAAGGAGGATTTACCCCAAGAGACTCTGGAATGAGCTTGAGGAAAGGGCCGAACAGGGGTCAAAGTCGAGGCAGGTTCAGAGGCTATAGTCCCAGTAGGATGTTAGGTGACCAAAGAGTTGTCGATGTGGAAAGGGAGTGGAGGAACACACAGGGTTCTTATAGGGATAGACGTTGGGAGAATCCTCACCATGAGAGAGGACCCCCTTCTAAAGCACCAAGAAGAGAAAAGGATGACGTCAGTCATTTGGGGTAAATCATGAGTAACATGCTTTGCATCACTGTCAGGACATGAAGAATGTGGAAGCTTCTCACCTTTCAGATTTTCCATTAAGGAAGATTCTTCTGTTTGGCTTCATGGCCAGTTTGTTCTTTCCTCTGTATACAGTCTGTATGTATACAGTATAAATGATCCATTTAACTCCTAGAAATGAGAAGATTCTGCATGTCTTTAGTTTAACATCATCAGCACTTAGTGTTTTTTTTTAACTGTTAATTTGTTCATAAATAACTTCTTTTATTATATCATGGTAAACTCAGAACTGTTTGTTCACATCAGAGCGATTGTTCCATCTATATATCTGTTGAACCATGTCACCTCCTCTTATGCCATCAACAGGTACAGGGATGAGGAGGACTTTGGGGGTTGGGGTTACACAACGGACAGACCAAGAGGTGGTTCTGGAGGACGTACTCACCACAGAGATGCCAGGGACTCTAACTCACTCATTATGGAGTATGATCACGGCTCAGCAGGTGGCAGGAACGTGTCGCAGTTTGAGGATCATAGACAGGTTGAGCCTGAACGTGACCGACAGAGGAGTCCCCGTTCAATGGGCTCTTCCCAGGAACATTTCAGGACATCGGGTGGCAGGTTGGATGACCGAAAAAACACACAAGATTCCCATTTCCAAGATCATTTGAAGGATTCAAGCTATCATGAAACCGGGAGGATGCCAAATACCATGAGATATGGTAATCAAGATGGTCCTCCTGTGAACAACAGGGGGGGCTGGAAGTATAACCATGATCAACATGGAAGGATGGGTCCTTCCAAGAATCGACAAGAATACCAAGATCATGATGAGCAGAGAGCATGTTACCCGCCCTACAGAGGAGAGTTTGAGGGTCCAGTTGAGACGGAACCCAACAGGGCAGATGAAGAGAGATTTCAGCGGTGGAACGATGACAGGCTTCAGAGTTTGGAACGAAACCAACCAAAGGATGACTTGGAACCTGAAAGGCCCCATCAGAGGGAACTTGGATGGAACAATAGGAAATCTAATAACATGACAGTTATAACAGAAGAAACACTCACCATCAAAGTGGACATGAGTCGACCCGTGAACCAAAAAAGGTAGGACATTTTTAAAGAATATGTCAGGTGAGGGGTGAAAGTTCACATTTTCTTTTTCTAAACTCCAACAAAATAAAAATGAAATCCACGTGGAGTTCTAGGATTGGTTCTGAGAAGAGGACAAACATTGTCATGTCAGTTGATGTTGGGTTTGGCAAAAATGACCAAGACGTGTTTCCTCGTGGAGGATTTTAAGAAACTGCTGATCATCATCACACAGAAAGCTTCATGTAAGTTTCACTCAGAGAAGTTACTGCATTCACAAGAACCTCAGAGAGGATGTCCAACTGCTTTCTAGAACCATCCAGAACAGAACCAGTTCTGTAAAAGTCTGTACATCGCCAAGAAATCTGCCACAAGCTGAGCTTGTAACTTCCTCAAGTTGAATGATGTCAGCGTTTTAAAAAAGTGATCAAGTTGGTGTGAACAACCATCATCATCATCATCATCCTTTCAGCTTATTTATAAACTGCTAGTTCTGGACTGAAGTTATCACAAAGCAGCAGGTCCGGTTGACCTCAACAAGTCCGGATTCAAGACATTATTGTACAAACAGTTCAGTAGTATGGTGACAACTGGAGACAGGAAGAAACCTCCAGCAGAACCAGGAGGAGTTCTGCCTGGACCCACTGGGGTCTGAGAGGACAGGAAGATACCTCCACCAGAACCAGGAGGAGTTCTGTCTGGACCCACTGGGGTCTGAGAGGACAGGAAGAGACCTCCAACAGAACCAAGAGGAGTTCTACTGGACCCACTGGGGTCTGAGAGGACAGGAAGAGACCTCCAACAGAACCAAGAGGAGTTCTACTGGACCCACTGGGGTCTGAGAGGACAGGAAGAGACCTCCAACAGAACCAAGAGGAGTTCTACTGGACCCACTGGGGTCTGAGAGGACAGGAAGAGACCTCCAACAGAACCAAGAGGAGTTCTACTGGACCCACTGGGGTCTGAGAGGACAGGAAGAGACAAACACAGATGAATTTGGGTCAGACGTCATGTCTATAGAAAGATAAACAAAGTTAACGGCAGCAATAATAATAAATATAAACATGGAGATTAAAGACAGCAGAGTGAAAACATGTGGACAGTATGTCCTCCTGCAGTCTGAGACTATAGCAGCATAACTAAAGGGATGGACCAGGAGAACATAAACAAACAGTTTGTGTTTGGATGGATAAAAAGTAGAAGCTGGTTCTACAGGAGAGGAACCTGATAACTGAAAGCTCTTCCTCATGTTCTACATTTAGAACCTCTAGGAACCAGAAGCAGACCTGCAGTCTGAGAGTGTTCTGTTCAGAACATCTGGAACAAAAAGATCTTTAAGATGGATCCTGGTTTTACTCGGAGGTGAATTGTTCTTCTGTTTTACTAAAGCGTGTTCCATGACAGACCACAGAAAGATGTGTTCAGGAATCAAGATGCAGCAAAATGTTCTCCAGATGACTGAAACCTCATCTGCTCTGATGGAACCAAGATGAGACGACTAACTGTGAGACAGCTGGAGCTTACAGATACGTTAGAGAAACAAGGTCCAGATGTTACACCGCAGCAGAACAATGTCATCTTCACTGATCAAGTTCCTCCAGAACGTTCCTTCCAGAAAACAGCTGATGCAATCCTGCAGAAGAGATGCAGTCTGCAGAGCTGTGGATCCAAAGAGGTGCTGAAGATCCAATTGACCAGAACTCGGCACAAAGTCTGTGGAGGTTTTCCTTTCTGACGTGATGCAGGAAGGCGTCTGACCGTGGACCAGCTGCAGTGTCACCACCTGAGATGAAGCAGCAGGAGACGTCGCTGTGTGCAGATGATCTGATCAAGATGGTTGTTTACACATCTGCTGGATCAAACTCGGTTCTGAAACTGTTCACTGGTCAGAGATGTTGGAGATGAGAAATCAAAGTTTTACAAACATGATTTTAATAGAATGAAAAAATCATCCCAAGAAGAAGATGGAACAGTGAGGTTTAACAGACAAACATCTGGATGTAACATGAGGCTCGTTGAACTGACTGATGGGACGAGGAGGACACAGCTGCTGCTGTCCTGTGGGACGTGATGTCTTCTTGTTGGTTCTTTCTGCTTGTGTCCTTCAGTCATCTTCTATGTGAACGGTGTTGCTGCTGAAACCTGCGTGTGGAACAGGCGTGTTTAATAACCACCAAACAGAGAGACGCATCCAGCTGCAAACACGAGCAGCCGGGTTGTGTTCAGCTCTCAGAGG
This sequence comes from Pachypanchax playfairii, assembly GCA_006937955.1. Taxonomy (NCBI): domain Eukaryota; kingdom Metazoa; phylum Chordata; class Actinopteri; order Cyprinodontiformes; family Aplocheilidae; genus Pachypanchax; species Pachypanchax playfairii. The sequence goes on along the minus strand of SSNP01000039.1, from coordinate 2,955,010 downwards.
AAATAAATGTTTATAAACCTGCTGGAAAACGTGAGAAGTGACGAAAAACATCATGACAAGTTCAGCTTCATGACACCAAGTCACGATTTAAAAAGACCTGAAAGCCGAGAACATGAACATCTGCACAAAGAATAATCGGTGAGACAATGTCATCGTCCCTCCAGCAGGAACAAAAACATCACATGGTCCAAATCAGAGACTGAAGCTACAAACCTGCTGCTGGAAAACGTGGAACATCTGCTTTATCAAGATGAACACAGAACTGCTGAAAGACGTTCCAATCAGAGTTCTACCAGAAGAAGAGACGAAGCTTTAAACTAAAGATCATTTACTGTAAATAAGCTGCAGGTTCAAGTCTGAAGGAACAGATACTGAGATCTGCAAAGTTAGATTATAATCCAACAGATGTTTACACCTCTGGAGTGTCCACCAAAGGAACTAAAGGAGATTCAGTTAATCTCCACCCATCATCTTAAATCAGGATTACAACCAGAGAAATTAATCCAGAAAGAAACTTCTGAAATAAGAGCTGATAATCCGGGTGACCCAGCTGAGCTGAAGGTTTGAAGGAAACAGGAAAAGGAGTGTGAACTTTCACCTGAGCATAAACTCACCTGTCTGTTACAGAGAAGCATGTTGATATGTAGAGCGTCGTGTCGTGGTGCGTTCAAGTGTAAACGCGTTCAGTTCGAACAGTTTAATTTAAACGTCACTCGTTGACTCAGTAAAGGTAAGTTGGTTGTAAGGTAAGGTTTCTCCTTTTCTCTTGATGTTCTCTGATGTGATGAGACGAGGAACCCGTAATTCTGTAACTCCAGTTTAACTCACAATGTCCCAGATGTTTTATTCCTTTATTGCATGTGACGGACCGTTCGCCTGTTTGACTGTAGCACATCAGGAGAGAGAGGAAGCGTTTAGATTTCTGATTATAAGGACGAGATGTTTCAGAACACTCGATTAAACAGGAACTGACGTGTTAAACAGCTGATTTAATGTGTTTTTAGTAAAAAGTTCATGTTTTCTGTCGTTTTGTTGATGTAAAATCAGTAACGTGAAGTTCAGATCTTTAGAAAATCGCTCGAATGTTGTTACAAACGGCGATCAGACGTTCTGCTTGGTTAAAGTTCTGTGTGAGACGTTCTCCAGGATGACGCCGCTCCTCTTCCTCGTTCCCAGCAACCCGCTCTGTTACTCCTCAGACAGACAGCTGTCCTTCGACCTCGTCAACGTCGGCCGCCAGCGGCTGGACTTCCTGCCCATGCTGGAGCACTCTGGGACGTACCGGGAGACCGCAATGCACACTGGGACTTTTGCTCAAGAGATCATCACTCTGGTGCATTTAGTGAAAGGTTAGTATCACATGCACAGATACATGCACGCACACACGATGAGGTTAACTAACCTGGATTTGTGTGTGACACCATTTGTTAACATGAAACTGAAGTTTGAAGCTTCAAGTTTTTTAAACAGATGCTGAAACAGTTTGAGACGTTCTGCAGGTTCTGCAGTTCGGGTTCTGTCTGATTTGTAATGAACAGTTATCACGATGTGAGGGTTAGATGTTCTAGCGCTCCCTGCTGGGCTCCGTGTTCTGGTTCCTCTGTGTTCTCCACTGATCCGAGTCGTCTCCTGGTCTTACAGAACAGTACTTCAGAGGTGATGGACTCACCCTGAACCAGCGTTTCTCAGCCCCTCAGAAAGGAAGATGCTCTGACGCTGAGATGGAGGAGCTGACGTTGGACCAGAGGTTCAGTTCCAACAGGTAGGTCACATGATGGCAGACAAGCATCTAATTGGTTGTTTCTGGTCATGGATGGAAGTGATGCTGACGGTCGGTTGACTTTCTTCTTCTGCAGAGGCTTCAGTTTGAACACAGAGTCTCTACTTGATGATGGAGATGATCTTCTGTTCTCTAGACTGGGACCCATCCAGGTGGGAAACAAACCCATCAGAGATTAGAGACTATGGAGCAGCTGGAGCTGGGATTATTTCTCTAATGTGATTGATTACATGTTGACAGACCAGGCAGCCGTTACGAGATCCGGGTGATCTGAGGCACGACCTGGAGAGGCGGCGGCAGGAGAAGCTGGAGGCGGTTAAAGTAACCATCCCAGGGAGCAAGTCGCAGCGCTCCCACGAGTCCGTCAGGTGAGACCGAACCTGCAGTTCCTGTTATCGCTGCAGTTATAATCAACATGTTCGTTAAAATGTCAGCTGATGCTCCAAGTGCAACAGGATGGAAACAAGGAGGAACTCAAACGTTCAGTCAGTTCCAGGTTGACAGTTTTATTATGTTGATTCCAGGGAGGCGGACATGATGTCACATATGGACCACGGAGGGTTCTCCGACTGGCCCGAAGAGCAACCCAGAAGAAGAGAAGGCAACATGGTGAGTGTCAAAGGGGCGGAGCCTGTTTGACCTGATAAAAACAATCTGATAAAAATCCTGTTTGTCTCCTTCAGGGACCCAAACGAGGAACTCCAAACAGAGTGAACATGGGCCCTCAAAGGTGGAACAGTCGGTCTGCAAACCAGAGGCAGAACAATCCTGCAGGTAACCGCCGCCTCCCCCAGTTCAGTGTCTTCTGACTCATTTAGAGAAGTTTCCCATGAGCCTCTTCTCTGTTTGTAGGTTCTAACTGGTGACCGGATCTAGAAGAGTTCTTCCATTTAAACAAGTTTTAGTGTGAGACGATTCATCAGTCCTGCGTCACTGGAGCTTCTGATTCCTGCTCGTTTTACACGCCGTTCTGCTTCCTGTTGCGTTTAAATGAGTCTGATTAATGATGGAGTCTGTTTCACATCTATACTTCACTAATTTCCTGCAGTTAAACGTCACATTATCCTGATGTTTTTAATAAAAATAGATGTTAGAAAAACTTGAATAGTTTGGGCTGATGTTCCTAACCCTGATCAGGTTGTTTAACCAATTCAATAATCAGTGTTTTTATTGATCATGTGGATCAAAGTGCTGCACTGAGACTGAGTGATGAAGCGTTTCAGCTGTTACTCTGGCAGACGGAGCTGAACTGGAACATGGTTTAACATTACTGAACTCAGGAGTTTAACGACAGGCTTCGGAGGCACAGGAAGTGAGGCGGGTGGCCAAAAACCACGATGCTGGCTCAGTGGAGTTCAGTTCTTTATTGGAAACCCCAGTCTTCACACATCATGGTACATTTTTTTTATTAATTCAGCGTTACATGAACAACAGCGATAAGCCTGATGTGGGACAGATCAGAGGTTCCCAAACCAGTCTGGTTTCCAGAGGAGGGCAAGAAAGGAAATAGAATCTGCTTTTTGTTTAAATATATTCTGAGTTTCTGCTGTGAGGTTTAACTGGTCTGTGGCGGTACAGGTTCGGGAACCACTGGTCTACCGTGAGACAGAAAACTAAACCAAGTTTTACTGCGACGAAGCAACAGTGAAACAAACACAAAGGAACCGATAGAAAAACATGTTGCTGATTCGTAACGAGCTTTTACTGTGAAAGAAAACAGTTGAACTTCTTCTGTGAGTGAAAACAGATTTTACACGTCTGTGAGACGCGACACGGACGGTCAGCGCAGGAGAAACAATCACGGCTTCTGTTTATTGGTGAATCAAGAGATTCTCAAATGGAAATTCCACAGAGTGAAATGAATAAATACATTTTAAAAAGTGTTTCTGTGAAATAATCTGCAGTCATGGTGTCGAAAAAATAAAGTCAGTGAACGAGATGAAAACTGTAAAAACAAAACGTTTTCAGATATTTTACCCCAACAATGATGCAGCTGGATCAGATTCTCCACGTGACTGAAGGAGAAGCAGCCTGAACCTGCAGCAGACGCTCCAGAGCAGGAGCTTCATTCATGTCAACAGGAAGTTCTGATGAAGCTTCAACTGGAGAAACGTTCCCAGACAACAGGAACTGTTGGTGGGACACAAGCTGGAGTAAACATTGGATAATAAGAAACTAGTTTGGACTGGCATAGGCTGATTTTTAATAAAAATAATTCTCGATGAACAGAATCAGCTCAAAACATCCCAATTGGAGCATCTGTAGTAAAATCCTGCCTCCCTCCTCCAGCCTCGGGTCTTTAGATCTGAAAGGAAAGAAGACAAACAACTTTGTTCAGAGATGGTCACAAGATCAGCAGAGAAACAGGAAGCTGGAGGGTCCTCCTTCAAATCTGAGTAACTATGGTAACAGTGAGCTTCACGACAACAAATTGTATATTTACAGTAATAACTCTAATAACTTTCCTTTATGAAACATGCTGCATTTTTGTGTGTTTGAATCTTATAAAGAGAGTTTGAATGTTTTTATGATCTTCAGTGTGAAACAGGAAGTGATGAAACAGGAAGCAGCTCTTTGTTTCCATCTTACATTAAAAGCATTAGTGAGTTGGTGTTTACATTAATAAAATATATCAGCTGGTTGCAACAACACTGCTTCATTAATGTATTTCCCTAAACCAGACGCAGAATGATGACATCACTCACACAGAAATAAAAGACTTGATAATGTTCTGACTCTGTGGGTTGGAGTTTGAGTTTGTTGTTGCAGGTCAACAGGACGAGTCATGAACATGAACTCAGTTCCACCGAGTCGCTCACGTCAGGATCAGACATCAGTAACTCCAGGACACATTTTAGTCTCTTTTCTTTCTCTTTCTCTCCTTCTGACTGTTTATCTGTTCCTTTACATCCACCATGACACTGAGACTGACTGTGTTTGATCAGCAGAACTAGAAGGAACTGATTTCAGCTCAAACTGCATTAGAACTGGTTCTGTTCACATTGTCTCTTCTCCAGAATCCATTTCTCCTTCAGGGACAAGTCAGAAACCACAGATTCTGGTTCTGGTTCTACATGTTCTGTCAAAGTAAATCACTTTGTTTACATCTCATGTTCTTTAACTTCTGGTTAATGCACATAGGATCATCTATTTCTCTCATTTGTGCACCGATATTCCCTAAAGATTCATATTTGAGACTTTATTACTTAAAATCTGAGCCTCCTTGTTTATGATAAAAAGTGTTGACAGGAACACAAACGTGATATTATTTGATATAAAGCAGTAAAAAAAACATGTAAGAGACACTTTAAAAGACTTACAAAATAAAAAGACAATGAGCAGCTGTTAAAGAACTTGGATCTCCACAAACAAACTCACATCATCGATATCCTCATCATCATCTCCGATATCATCGAACTGGATCTCATCATCGTCTCCGGGTCCAAACGTGTCCGTCTCATTGATTTTAGCTGCAAAAAAATGAAGCAGACAGATTCGTTAACCGAGCTGGAAAGAAAAACACGTTCTATTTCTGATCGTGTTCTGCTGCAGAACGGCCCTGTGAACTCACCATGTTCTGGAAGTTCTCCATAAGCTTTCAAACTCCGAGCCTCGTCTGCGTTGTACTTCAGGATGACGTCAGCTTTGTTGTCCTGCAACACAAGACGAAGATCCACCTCATGTAGAAAGGGTTAGAAATTCAACTGGTTCTAGCTGTTCCGAGGAAGGAACAGAGTAAACATGGAGAACTGAAAATACACCTATTATTATAATACACACACTGCAGATCAGAATACACACATGTTCTGCTTTACATAGTTTATGGTGTGTTCTGTTCAGTGTTCTGCTTCATGTGGTTCTGATCCGTGTGGTGGACAACACACCTGGTAATCCCTCAGCCCGACCAGGATGATGTCCGACGTGTTGATCCAAACCTGAAGGAAAATAAACTGAGTGTTACTCGGGATAGAGCTGAACTGCGTGACCTTCACACAATTGAGTAGGCGGAGCTACATTAGCGGTGCCTGAGTGAGCGCTGAGAGAGTGCTGATGCTGCATCTCGTCATCAGGCTCCTCTGTGTGTTTGCTGGAGAGAGAGAATCTGTTCGTCGGGACTTTCGTACCTTTTTCCGGAGTTTTCCTCTGATGTGGCAAAGCCGCTTGGTTCCATCGAAGCACATGGCCTCCAGACGTCCATTCCCCAACATCTTGATCACCTGAGCGTACTCTGAAAGACACGAGATGACACAGAACATCAGATATCTGAGTTGTACTTTTTATTTTCACTTGAAATAAACAGAACATCAAACCGTTTCTATATTTAATAAATCCTGTTCTTCTTCTGTGGTGAACATACAAACACGTTTCACCAGCATAAAACCACAAAGTGACCTGAATCCTGCAAATAAATCAGTGTTTTATATCAAATCAAGTAGAAACTAAATCATCCTTCAGTTTGAAGTTTCAAAATGTTCTTTGTAACAACACATACACGACACACGCGTGTAGGTTTTTTTTTGCTTTTAAGGGAAAACTATTTTTATGTTTGAATTATTCTGGATTTTCCTGAACAGGAAAAAAACCATAAAGCTGGACATGAAGTTCCATTAACACATTGCTGTGAGATAAACACATATGATCCTTTAAAATTAAACGTGTCACACGTGATCTGAGAGATTCCATCAGTGACGTGATTGATGTGAATCCAGATGTTTTTGGTTCAACACCAACAGGAACCAACAGCTTCACTGGATTAACTTCCACAGATTTCAAATAATTTATATTAGGTTTGATGTCCGTCTTGAGCACACGTATTATTTATCACATGCTTTATCATGTGATCGTTTGCTACACAGCTGGAACGTGTAAACAAACAGAACTCACCCTGTCCGTCCTCTTTGAACACCAGCTCTCGCTTCTCAGACTCATTCTCGTTCTTTCCACGTCTCCGATTCTTTCCTCCTTTACCTGCGAACAACACAAGCAGCTTTTACCACATGGTTTTCACATCATGGAAACTTCATACATGGAAATTATTCATGTAGATGGTTGATCACATGACAACCTGACAGCAAATTGCTTCTGTAAAACCTTCACAGGAGGAATTAAACGTTAAACCAAACTCTTATCAAAAGGACGTGTGACATGTTATTTGTAAAAGTTATTTCATTCCAAGCAACATTACGATTAAATTGATGTTATTTAATCCGTTAAACATTTAAAATGTTGGCTAAAACCAAATTATTCCTGTCTGAAGTGTCCAGACTTTAATACATAGAAGAATACTTTGTTCTGAAACAACATGACGGATATTTATTAGTTTTTTTTAACTAATAGAATATTTCTTTCACTCCAGTTAGATAATCTTTTTGTTTAAAGTCTTTATCAGTTACTGGAGCTGTTTTTTAGGATACTCTCAGACTTCCACGCGTTTATTCCATTCTGACCGATTATGAACCAGATCTGGATCCTTCTTGGATAAAGTTTAACATAACATACATATTCCAGCCTGTTTCATGACAAACATTACAATCAGCTGATCTGATAATACCGAGATGATTCGGTCATTTAAATCCTAAAATAATCTTAAATCAGACATTTAAAACGTTTAAGCTAAAAGGTAAAAAAAAATATATATATATATATATATATATATTGGGATGGGGGATCTTTTAGTTAACAGCCGTTAAATGCCGGACAGCTTCCTACTTTTACTTCATATTTCATCACACCTGATGAGTTTTGGCACACAGGCCGCTCTCAGATAGACCGGACTCGGAAACCCGCGGCTGCTAACCGTTAGCCGGCCCGGGTCACGTTTCCCTCACGGCGTGCTGAACCACCACCCACACGTTTCCTTTGAGTCGCTTACCTTTATTTTTGGGCATATTCTTTCACACCACGGTCACGTTAACCCCGCTAGATATGACTGTGAAGCGATAAAAGTCTACAGGAGTCAGGAAAAGGCTCAAGTCTCAATCCGAACAGTCGTGATAAAGCTGCTACTGAGCTGTACGCGGATCTGCGCATGCGCGGGACAGTCCATTCAAAATACCGATGCTTTATTAGAATAGGTTGTTGTTACAGAAGCAAAGGTACCGATTTTAACCATAGACATTATTTTAACAATTACACTAAGTGTAATAAAACATTATTCAACTGTTATCAATACATAAATCTAAATCTCTACAACATTATTAATATTTTAATTTTTTCCTATTTAACTAAAACACTTTAAAATCTACTAGAATTTACTGCGTCACCTTGTAATTTGGAACCTCAGACGGCAGACGGCAGACATGCGCCATCAAAGTGAGTAAACTACCATTAAAAAAAACAGAAGAAGACATCGAAGAAGAGGCTATTTCTTGATTTCTTCACAGTGACTCATTTTCATTTACATAAATAAATCATTCTTTATTAAGTCTTTGGTTATTTTGCCTCTAACTAAACGTCAAATATTTCTGTTTACATGGTAATTTTTGCTCCACCGCGCCGCCCTCCGTCCTGAGCGTGCTGCAAAATATTGGTGTACGTCACATTACGCGTGTCTCATACAGAAAGCGCTAAAACTTTGAGCCGCGATCATGCCTTCTTGTTGTGTTGTTGGTTGCTCAAATCGTTACGATAAAAACAACAAAACGCGCAAGTTTTACAGAATTCCATCAACTCGCACCCCTTTCAAGGCTAACAAGAGACGTCTTTGGTTGCAAGCCATCAGAAGAAGCGACTGGAACGATCAGATCATCAAAAATGCAACAATCTGCAGCGATCACTTCATATCAGGTGTGTATGAGCAAACAGGTATCGATGGTCTTATAAGCACAATTATTGAGTCCTACAAATATTAGAAAATTTGGGGATTTAATCACTCTATTGGAGTTTACCTAGCTTACAAGCTAATATATCGTGGTTCAGTTTTGCTTACAACTGTTGATTTAGCATTATGCTAACGCTATGCTAGTGACTTGGCCAATCATGAGCGTTTAACGTAAGTCACTGGAATACGTTCTTCCGTACAGGAGTGGCATCTGACGACTATGACAGCCCTAACTTTGTCCCGTCTATCTTCCCCGAAACAACCCAGTCCGGCGATGGAAAAACGCAGCGGTAAATAAGATCACTTCCCTATGTTGTTGTTGTTTGATCAAGCAGCATGACTGGAAGTGCAAAGACGAAATGTAGAGTTGTGAAATGTAGCTATATTTGTTATTGGGGTAATTTGTCAGGCCATATAGTTTTTGTTATCTTTATTTTCTAATGAAGCTTTTTGAGACATGAAATGCAGACATGTCAGATCAGAGAGTTGTGACAGAATATGTGATTTGTATTGACTTGATTTAAGAATCTAATAAACCAAGTAAAATAACTGGGTTATTTGTTTTAAATGATGAATTATCTTCTGTGTGATTCAGATACACAAGAAAAAGACGAAGTGATGAAACCCCAAGCATGCACCAGCTCCCTGCAACCCTTCAGACCTTTCAGGTACAGAAAATGGATGGATGGATGAAGGGAAGGATATCGATGGATGATCTGATGTTTTTTCCTCATAGATGACATTATTTTATTGTTTCAGACATCTTCTGAGCATGGAAGCACAGCTGGAGGAGAAGCATCATCATCCAAAAACAGACAACATGATGCTGTTGGAGGGATGGACCACAAAGAGGAACGTGAGGTCTCCAACTCCAGTCAAGGGGTTTATATGATTCTAACAGAGGAGGATCGTGTTTATATTATTGAATATTCAAATCCCAAAGAAGAAGGAGGGAGTTGCCAGTTCATGATCACAGTGAATCCGTCACTTCTCAGTAAAACCTCCGATTGTCAGAAAGAATCGAAGAGCTCCTGCATCGTTCAGACCTCAGAGGCCAAAGACCAAATGAGAAGATGTGATGAAGATGAAGTCAGCTTCAGTGCATCCACCTCACAGCAAGGTGGACGCTCGCATGAAACGCCACACCTGAGAGAACGCAGTGTTTACCTGCCGTCTCTGCTTAGCCGACACGGAACACACGACGGGGTTCAGAGGGTCCAAGATGGGGCTAAGGAAACACTTGAAGGAGCAGCATCAAGGTGTCATACCTCACTGTGACATCTGCAATAAATGGAGCAGCTCACTCACGTCGTACCTCACCCACTTGTTCAAACACGTGGGCGTGTCACTGTATTACTGCTCCAGGTGTAACGTCTACAAACTGACTGAGAGGGGTCTGATTGCACACACCTAAAACCATGACAAGAAGAAGAAGCAAGAGGAGTCTGATGAAGCTCCTCCCACAACCTCTGGAATCAGTACTGATCCTGAAAACTCTCTCGATCCAGACGTTGTGCGGAAGTCTCACTTCCTGTCTACAGTTTATCAGCCATGTTGTTCTGGTTGTTTCTGATTGAATTATTTCCTGTTTCATCTTAACGAAGTTCTCCAGGTGATGTTGTTGTGATTCCTTTTGAATCCAGCTGACTTGATGAAAGTAAACAGGAACACGGTTAGAGAAACATGCTGCTCGGAGCTCCTCGTCTGTTTGAGCTGGTTTCAGTCCGAAAACTGAAAATTATGAAAATTTCTGTTTCATCAGCTGAATGAACGTGATGCAACGCATCAGTTACGTGTCGCTACAGGCTGCGGTGAAAGTTTAAGACTTTATAGAAAAAAAATATATATGAAAATATATTTTTTTCTTTCTTTTTAATAAAAATAAACCTGAAATGTCCGTCTTCTTCTTCTTATCCTAGTCGGGTCATGGATTCAGGTTCAGGAGAGAAACCCAGACCTCCTTCACCCCAGTGATCCTGTCCAGCTCCTGGTGGATCCCAGATGTTCCATGGTTATATAGTCCCTCCAGTGAGTTCTGGATCTGCTCCAAGGGGGGGGGGATCTCCCAGTGGGACGTACCTGGTAACCTCAGCTAGGATGCATCCTGATCAGCTGACTCCTTTTAATCAGGAGCAGCAGCTTTATTCCAGGCTCCTCCAGATGATGGAGCTCCTCCCTTTATATCTGACCCCGCCCCCTACAGGGGAAGATCATTTCAGCTGCTTGGATCCAGGATCTGGTTCTTTCTGACAGGATCCAGATCTCATGACCAGATGAGGGTCTAAACACAGACCAATAAACCTGAAACACCCAGTTTTAATGATCAAACAGAAAAAACAAGTTCAGCTTAAAAAAAATAAAAACTCCTTTTTATTGATAATTCTATTTTATTGTTTTGAGTAAAAAGTCCAACTCAGCAGGTTAAAAACAAAGAGCTGGAGCAGCAGCAGGAAGGAAAACTGAATAAAACCAGTCTGCTTGTTTCTTTATCTCAGAGCTGAAAACTGACTCAGGAAGGTCAACATCAACTCAAATATAAAACATCAAGAAAATCTGACAAACGAGATCAAAGTTTTAACTGAAGGTCTATGAAGTCTGTCTGCGTGTCCGTCTGTCCATCACAGTTCAACAAATCACAAAAGACTGTAAATGTAAAATGATTTGAAAGTTTCCAGTCAGAATCAAATCAACTGGTGAGAAGATATTTCATATAATCTGGAACGAACTGAAAACTGAGACTTTTTCTCTTAAATTACATGAAAACTACGAAATCAAAACAATTCAATATTTTAACTGCAGAAATAAGATATTTATTTATTTCTCCTGGTTGAATTTCACTCTGTTTGATGTTAATTAAACTTTTGGATGTTACATCAGGTGAGAAGGAGCCTCGGAGGTTGTTAACAACAGTTTGATTTTATTTTGGGATGTTTTTGCAGCTCACGCATGCACAGATTCATCTCACTCATGATTCCATGTTTCCTGCAAAGCGATCAGTTTGTTTTACTGAATCACCTCCACATTTTCAGATTTCCAGGCAGATGTGCATCCGGACCACAGCTGGAGGGCTTTTAAAGTTATCACATAAGTTTTGTTACATTTTTAAAGGGTTTGTTGAAAATGAGCATCATAAAGTTCAGACCTGCACATGGATCATCGCAGAAACAAACAAACATCTGGCACGGAAGAAATACAGTTTTTAAAAACAGAAAAAGAAAAATAACCTCAAAAGTTCTTTAAAGACTTAAGACTATAAAAGAAGAAAATAGACATCTGTAAAATAAAGTTTTGGACTTGAACTCCTCGTGTTATCTCGCGCAGCTCGTCTATACATCCTGTTTACATCGTGTTCATGTGCTTTTCATGTTCACGTCTCCTCCCTGATGTAGAAAATGCATCATCTTGATTTATAGAAACCTGAGTTTTCCCACAGCATGTTTGTGTTTACAGTTCTGCTTATCGTACAGAGAACGAACAGGAAGAACCAGAAGCTGAAAGCTGACTTCAGGTGATGCCTCATCCGAACAGGAAGCTGTTTGTTCCTATTGTGGCCACCAGGTGGCAGCACGGATACTTTAACTGATTATAAACTTTTTGGACAAATGAAAAAAAATCCTCTAAACTTTGTGATTTGCAGATTGATGGTGTTTTATTTCATGATGTTTTGTAGCTTATTAAATGGATGTTTGGAGGAACTTACTGTTAAACATCAAAAAACTTGTTCTAAGAACCGAGTCCGACTTTCTTCGCTGATGTTTGGAGGTGGATGACGTTCTGCTTCCTGAGGTCAGTCTGAGGTTTCTGTTTTTCCTGTCAACGCCTTCGTCTCAGAGGCGACTTGAGGTTTACATCTTCAGACAACATGATAACGATCCTTACAACGTGCACGCCTCCTTGTTCCCATGACTTCCTGTCTCAGGTTGAGTCTTCTTGACGCGCTCGGCCTCTGGGTCTACGAGACGGAGCTGATTGTCCAAAGCAGAAACGAGTTTTTGTTCCGTCCAGCTGTCGGTCAGCGACGCTAAAGCTGAGAATCAACAGCAAGACAGAAGAGATCCAATCAGAAGAGCCCGTTAAGGGGAGGGGCGGGGTTGGGGGTGTGCTCATATTTGGCGTTAGCGGCTCCAAGGTCCATCAGTAGTCTGTTCCACCGGACCGGACCACAGAGCTAAAAGGGGGGGAGGTCCGGCGGTGGTCAGGTCGAGGTCAGAGTTGGCAGGAGGAGGAAGAGGAGGAGATCACAGAGCGGTGGAGGTGATCTTCTTCACCCCCCTCCTCTGGGCCAGAGTGGAACAGGCCACCGGCTCCAGAACCGGAGGGAGGTTCCTGTTCAGAGCAGAGTAGGTGGCGGCCATCGCTCCCTGGAGGAGGAGCAACAAACCAACAGGTGGAAAGATCAAACACAGACACGCACGCGCACACACCCACTGCAGGTTTTACAACAACTTCAACTGATGCTTTAATTTT
>SSNP01000039.1:2916832-2939638 GCA_006937955.1 Pachypanchax playfairii | reverse complement strand
AAGAGACAGCCATCCATCCATCCATCCATCCATCCGTCCATCCATCCATCCATCATCCATCCATCCACCATCCATCCATCCATCCATCCATCCATCCATCCATCCATCCATCCATCCACCATCCATCCATCCACATATTAAAAAGGTCTAAAATTAAAACTGAAATTAAAACTAAAAATTTCATCTCACATATTTTATTACAGAAAACAAAGAAACTGTTCAATGTGACTCACGTCTTTGAGGGTGATGATGTTGGGATGTTGTCCGTATCTCAGCAGGATCTCCACCTCCTCCGTCGGGTCTCTCTTTGCCTTGTTAATGATCTGTAACAGAAATGAAAGACTTCAACACATTTTCAGCACAATGAAAAACCAGATTCATAAAGACACGAGAGTTTCAAACAGAAGAGTTAGTTTTAGAGTCAAATCTAAATCATGTTAATGACCTGCAGATCCTCCCACTGGAAGCACAAACTGTGTTGTTGTTGTTGTTGTTACCTTGACTGCGTACTTCATGCCGGTTCCTTTGTGTACGCAGCGTTTGCAGATGGAGTAGGAACCGACACCGATGTCCTCCTTAATCTCGTAAGTATCTGAAAACTGTGACGTGCTTCTGTGAAGTTGCTTCATAAAAACACAAACACGTCAATATGAAAACAGATTTTAATAACAACATTGAGTGTTTCTGTAGATTAATACAAATACAGAAACGTCAACATGCACACTCACATGCGCTGTCCATTTTAAACAACAGTATCTGTCTGCAGCTCATCATGTTTTACTGTTAGTTAATTAGCATGTAGCATTAATCACTTAGTTTGAGATGAATTCATTTGTTTTGTTTTACACAACACTTGATTGGCAGCATGAGTCATCACTCTGTATCCTAAAATGAATTCCAGCATTAAACACAACAAGGATTAGGAAGAGAATTCTGATTCTAATCTGTAAGTTTAAATCTCTAAAATATTTCCAGAAATCCGTCTTAAACTCTTTAATACTGGACTCGAACGTGATGACATCATCTGTAACCATGTTAATTATAACTTTTCTGACATATTTCTAGAAAAATCAGGAAGATAAATTTTGTTTTTCTGAGTTGATAAATATCAGTCATGGAGCAGGTTTTATAAAATACTTTTAGAAAAGAAATTTAAAGCAGTAAAAATGTAAATTCAAACACTTTCGTAGGATTGACTGAAGGTTTTTAAATATTTCAGATCAGAACAAACAAACAGCTGTTTTTATTCCCATGAGTTGAAGGTTAAACACAGATAATCAGATTATTTTTGCCTCTGATCTCAGGTAGCGTGCATGTGCATGTGTGTGTGCACCTGTACAATAGTACTGGGTAGCGGCTGAGTTTCCTCCTCTGTTATGGCCACAAAACTGAATCCTCTGAAGAGCTGATGTGCGTTAGCGCTCGGCGGGACCCCCGGCGAGTCTGAGATAACGCAGCAACAGATGTTAATGCTTGATGAAATCTCAGTTTTCAGAGAAAGTAGTTCAGGTCTCGACAGAGTTAAAGTTAGCACCTCTGGGTGTTTTAGCTGTGAACTCTGGATCAAAATAGAAGGTGTCGTCAGGTCGTCCTGCAGCCGGTTTGAAAGGAGGATGAAGCTCCCGGCGGAACAGTTTCTACAGGGATGAAACATAAAGTTATTAAATCCTTCTGAAGATCTTTTCTCTCTGTGAATGTTTCTGACATGAGAAGAAGAAGAAACTGACGTTCCAGTCGATGGTGCTGAAGAAACTATGTCTCTTGATCTCCTCCACGCCGTCTGGTCCGGCGCCTACAAACAAATCAACTCAATTTGTTTACTGAATAACAATATAATAATTAATATTTTCTTTTATCATGTGATCATATAATAAATTAATAGAAACTTGGTACATGCAGGAAGTTTGTGGTATCTTTCATTCATACAGACAAATACTGTCAAACTTTAATAATATTAATAAAAAGAATGAAAAGTTAAAGTTTGTTTTGTTTGATGATATTTGTTATCAGCAGGTGGAAGTAAACACCTCCTTATGTTAGGAACTAAAACCCTTACACTCATTTTCCTTCCACAATAATTAACACAGGAAGTATTGCATAACAGGTTAAGCCTTTCAGTATAAAAGCACATCCACTTGGACCACTCGTCTCACTTTTAGTCAGTGTTTGAATTTATTAGACCAGGAAGTATTTTCACCACATAAAATGTAGAAACCTACAAACTAAATTATCCATTAAATAAATTATTATAACAATTAATTTCTTTCATTTAACAGAACATTTTAAATTGTAATAGCAGAAAAGTTTCAAAAGAAATAAAGAATAAGTCGGATTTTCTATCAGCAGTTAGTTTAATGAGTTGGATTAATTTTACTGTTTAAACAAACAACTACATAAGAATATAAATCTTCTATAAAGTTTGAAAACATAAAAACTGTTTTTCCATCTTCTTCTCTTCTAGTTCTTTTAGATCACAGATTACTATTAGTTTTTTTTACATGTGTTAATCTAGTAATATTGTTATTTGTCACAGAAATGAGATTTGAAATCTTAAACATTTAGTTTTGTGTTTTTGCATCAGTGACTGAGCTGCTTCCAGCCTTTCAACCCCTACATGTGTCTTTACCCAGTCTGTTAGCAGGGTTGCGTTTGAAGAGGTTCCTGAGGAGAGCCTGAGCTTCTGAACTCAGGAACTGTGGCATTCCCAACTTAGCTCTGCAAAGAAAAACAGAAAAGGAGCCGAAAGCACCGATGAATCAAAGAGAATAACATATTGAATGTCCGTATTGTATATCTAAAGTGAGGGATCTGAAAGCCGAGACAATAAAGCAGCAGAGTCAAACAGGAAGCAGCGTCAGCACTCTGCAGAGTCTGCTCAGCGTTTTCCTGCAGGCGAGTACTGAGACTGAAACGGAGACGGAGGAAGCAGGACGAGTTAATATTTCCTCTGAGACAACTTTTTAATTTTCATCACAGATTCCAACGTGATCACAAACCATCTCTCCCTTCCTTCTCTTCCTGCCTCGATGTGCGTGTGTTTTATCTGTCCTCTGCTCCGTCCCACCCAGTCCTGGTCTTAAATGTCTCCTCTAATATAAATCTTTAATTCTCTTTGTTGACTCAGGGCCTCGTCTGTTCTCTACTCTGATGTACTTTGAGCTGTAATAAAGCCGTTAGCTGATGATTGGATAGGTGTGTCGTGCACGGAGAGGATAAAGTGTCTTACTTCAGGATCATTGTCATCGTCTCTTTCCGGTCTTTGCCTTGAAATGGAAGCGTCCCCGTCAGCATCTCAAACTGGGAAAAAGAACAAAATAATCTCACCGTCAGAGTTTTTCAAAGTCATGTTCAAACTCCTGATTCTCTCCAGCAGCTGAAACCTTCCTGAAAGTGGTCTGATGCAGACTTCTCCAGACCTTCTGACAGTCTTTCAAATCTGGTCTTTTTTATGTAAGTATTATAGTATTGTATTTATCACCATCAGACTTATGACCTTATGTTCGATCACAGGCAGCATCACTCACAGCTTCCTCAGAATCAGTTCAGACTGAACGTTTTAGAAAAGAAAAATGTCTAAAATAAACCCATCATGAAACTAAAGATGAATAAAAACACGTCACTGACACGTCCCAGTTGATTTAACATTCAGAATCACATCTAACCTGCATCACATCTAACCTGCATCACGTCTAACCTGCATCACGTCTAACCTGCATCACGTCTAACCTGCATCACGTCTAACCTGCATCACGTCTAACCTGCATCACGTCTAACCTGCATCACATCTAACCTGCATCACATCTAACCTGCATCACATCTAACCGCATCACATCTAACCTGCATCATATCTAACCTGCATCACTCTAACCCATCTAACCTGCATCACATCTAACCTGCATCACATCTAACCTGCACCATCACATCTAACCTGCATCACGTCTAACCTGCATCACGTCTAACCTGCATCACGTCTAACCTGCATCACGTCTAACCTGCATCACATCTAACCTGCATCACATCTAACCTGCATCACGTCTAACCTGCATCACGTCTAACCTGCATCCGTCTAACCCCATCAATCTAACCTGCATCACGTCTAACCTGCATCACATCTAACCTGCATCATATCTAACCTGCATCACGTCTAACCTGCATCACGTCTAACCTGCATCACGTCTAACCTGCATCACATCTAACCTTGCACGCATCACATCTAACCTGCACGCATCACATCTAACCTGCATCACATCTAACCTGCACGCATCACATCTAACCTGCATCACATCTAACCTGCACGCATCACATCTAACCTGCATCACATCTAACCTGCATCACATCTAACCTGCACGCATCACATCTAACCTGCATCACATCTAACCTGCACGCATCACATCTAACCTGCACACATCACATCTAACCTGCATCACATCTAACCTGCACGCATCACATCTAACCTGCATCACATCTAACCTGCATCACATCTAACCTGCATCACATCTAACCTGCATCACGTCTAACCTGCATCACGTCTAACCTGCATCACGTCTAACCTGCATCACGTCTAACCTGCATCACGTCTAACCTGCATCACGTCTAACCTGCACGCATCACATCTAACCTGCACGCATCACATCTAACCTGCTCACATCTAACCTGCACGCATCACATCTAACCTGCATCACATCTAACCTGCACGCATCACATCTAACCTGCATCACGTCTAACCTGCATCACATCTAACCTGCATCACATCTAACCTGCATCACATCTAACCTGCATCACATCTAACCTGCATCACATCTAACCTGCACCCGTCTAACCTGCATCACGCAACACGCATCACATCTAACCTGCATCACATCTAACCTGCACGCATCACATCTAACCTGCATCACATCTAACCTGCATCACGTCTAACCTGCATCACGTCTAACCTGCATCACGTCTAACCTGCATCACATCTAACCTGCATCACATCTAACCTGCATCACATCTAACCGCACGCATCACATCTAACCTGCATCACATCTAACCTGCATCACATCTAACCTGATCACATCTAACCTGCATCACGTCTAACCTGCATCACGTCTAACCTGCATCACGTCTAACCTGCATCACGTCTAACCTGCATCACGTCTAACCTGCATCACTTCTAACCTGCATCACATCTAACCTGCATCACATCTAACCTGCATCACATCTAACCCCTGCATCACGTCTAACCTGCATCACGTCTAACCTGCATCACGTCTAACCTGCATCACGTCTAACCTGCATCACGTCTAACCTGCATCACGTCTAACCTGCATCACATCTAACCTGCACGCATCACATCTAACCTGCATCACATCTAACCTGCATCACGTCTAACCTGCATCACGTCTAACCTGCATCACGTCTAACCTGCATCACGTCTAACCTGCATCACATCTAACCTGCATCACATCTAACCTGCATCACATCTAACCTGCATCACATCTAACCTGCATCACATCTAACCTGCATCACATCTAACCTGCACGCATCACATCTAACCTGCATCACATCTAACCTGCACACATCACATCTAACCTGCAACCTGCATCACGTCTAACCTGCATCACGTCTAACCTGCATCACGTCTAACCTGCATCACGTCTAACCTGCATCACATCTAACCGCTCACATCTAACCTGCCATCACATCAACCTGCATCACATCTAACCTGCATCACATCTAACCTGCACGCATCACATCTAACCTGCATCACGTCTAACCTGCATCACGTCTAACCTGCATCACGTCTAACCTGCATCACGTCTAACCTGCATCACGTCTAACCTGCATCACGTCTAACCTGCATCACGTCTAACCTTGCACGCATCACATCTAACCTGCACGCATCACATCTAACCTGCACGCATCACATCTAACCTGCATCACATCTAACCTGCATCACGTCTAACCTGCATCACGTCTAACCTGCATCACATCTAACCTGCATCACATCTAACCTGCATCACATCTAACCTGCATCACGTCTAACCTGCATCACGTCTAACCTGCATCACGTCTAACCTGCATCACGTCTAACCTGCATCACATCTAACCTGCATCACATCTAACCTGCATCACATCTAACCTGCATCACATCTAACCTGCATCACATCTAACCTGCACGCATCACATCTAACCTGCATCACATCTAACCTGCACGCATCACATCTAACCTGCATCACATCTAACCTGCACGCATCACATCTAACCTGCATCACATCTAACCTGCATCACATCTAACCTGCCTCACATCTAACCTGCACGCATCACATCTAACCTGCATCCATCACATCTAACCTGCATCACGTCTAACCTGCATCACGTCTAACCTGCATCACATCTAACCTGCATCACATCTAACCTGCATCACATCTAACCTGCATCACATCTAACCTGCCACATCTAACCTGCATCACATCTAACCTGCATCACATCTAACCTGCATCACATCTAACCTGCATCACGTCTAACCTGCATCACGTCTAACCTGCATCACATCTAACCTGCATCACATCTAACCTGCCTCACATCTAACCTGCACGCATCACATCTAACCTGCATCACATCTAACCTGCACGCATCACATCTAACCTGCATCACAACTAACCTGCACAACGCATCACATCTAACCTGCATCACATCTAACCTGCATCACATCTAACCTGCATCACATCTAACCTGCAGCATCCATCTAACCTGCATCACTCTAACCTCTAACCTGCATCACATCTAACCTGCATCACATCTAACCTGCACGCATCACATCTAACCTGCATCACATCTAACCTGCATCACATCTAACCTGCATCACATCTAACCTGCATCACATCTAACCTGCATCACATCTAACCTGCATCACGTCTAACCTGCATCACGTCTATCACATCTAACCTGCATCACATCTAACCTGCATCACATCTAACCTGCATCACATCTAACCTGCATCACATCTAACCTGCATCACATCTAACCTGCACGCATCACATCTAACCTGCATCACGTCTAACCTGCATCACGTCTAACCTGCATCACGTCTAACCTGCATCACGTCTAACCTGCATCACGTCTAACCTGCATCACGTCTAACCTGCATCACGTATAACCTGCATCACGTCTAACCTGCATCACGTCTAACCTGCATCACGTCTAACCTGCATCACGTCTAACCTGCATCACGTCTAACCTGCATCACGTCTAACCTGCATCACATCTAACCTGCACATCTAACCTGCATCACATCTAACCTGCATCACATCTAACCTGCATCACGTCTAACCTGCATCACGTCTAACCTGCATCACGTCTAACCTGCATCACGTCTAACCTGCATCACGTCTAACCTGCACGCATCACATCTAACCTGCACACATCTAACCTGCACGCATCACATCTAACCTGCACGCATCACATCTAACCTGCATCACATCTAACCTGCATCACATCTAACCTGCACGCATCACATCTAACCTGCACACATCTAACCTGCATCACATCTAACCTGCACGCATCACATCTAACCTGCATCACATCTAACCTGCACGCATCACATCTAACCTGCATCACATCTAACCTGCATCACATCTAACCTGCATCACGTCTAACCTGCATCACATCTAACCTGCATCACATCTAACCTGCATCACATCTAACCTGCATCACATCTAACCTGCATCACATCTAACCTGCATCACATCTAACCTGCACGCATCACATCTAACCTGCATCACATCTAACCTGCATCATATCTAACCTGCATCACATCTAACCTGCATCACGTCTAACCTGCATCACGTCTAACCTGCATCACGTCTAACCTGCATCACATCTAACCTGCACGCATCACATCTTGCATCACATCTAACCTGCATCACATCTAACCTGCACGCATCACATCTAACCTGCATCACGTCTAACCTGCATCACGTCTAACCTGCATCACGTCTAACCTGCATCACGTCTAACCTGCATCACGTCTAACCTGCATCACGTCTAACCTGCATCACATCTAACCTGCACGCATCACATCTAACCTGCATCACATCTAACCTGCATCACATCTAACCTGCACGTATCACATCTAACCTGCATCACATCTAACCTGCATCACATCTAACCTGCATCACATCTAACCTGCATCCCGTCTAACCTGCATCACGTCTAACCTGCATCACGTCTAACCTGCATCACGTCTAACCGCACGCATCACGTCTAACCTGCATCACGTCTAACCTGCATCACGTCTAACCTGCATCACGTCTAACCTGCATCACGTCTAACCTGCATCACATCTAACCTGCATCACATCTAACCTGCATCACATCTAACCTGCATCACATCTAACCTGCACGCATCACATCTAACCTGCATCACATCTAACCTGCATCACGTCTAACCTGCATCACGTCTAACCTGCATCACGTCTAACCTGCATCACGTCTAACCTGCATCACATCTAACCTGCATCACATCTAACCTGCACGCATCACATCTAACCTGCACGCATCACATCTAACCTGCATCACATCTAACCTGCATCACATCTAACCTGCATCACATCTAACCTGCACGCATCACATCTAACCTGCACACATCACATCTAACCTGCATCACATCTAACCTGCATCACGTCTAACCTGCATCACGTCTAACCTGCATCACGTCTAACCTGCATCACGTCTAACCTGCATCACATCTAACCTGCACGCATCACATCTAACCTGCATCACATCTAACCTGCATCACATCTAACCTGCACGCATCACATCTAACCTGCATCACATCTAACCTGCACGCATCACATCTAACCTGCATCACATCTAACCTGCATCACATCTAACCTGCATCACGTCTAACCTGCATCACGTCTAACCTGCATCACGTCTAACCTGCATCACGTCTAACCTGCATCACGTCTAACCTGCATCACGTCTAACCTGCATCACATCTAACCTGCATCACATCTAACCTGCACGCATCACATCTAACCTGCATCACATCTAACCTGCACGCATCACATCTAACCTGCATCACATCTAACCTGCATCACATCTAACCTGCATCACATCTAACCTGCACGCATCACATCTAACCTGCATCACGTCTAACCTGCATCACGTCTAGCCTGCATCACGTCTAACCTGCATCACGTCTAACCTGCATCACGTCTAACCTGCATCACGTCTAACCTGCATCACGTCTAACCTGCATCACGTCTAACCTGCATCACGTCTAACCTGCATCACATCTAACCTGCATCACATCTAACCTGCATCACATCTAACCTGCACCCATCTAACCAGCACGCATCACATCTAACCTGCATCACATCTAACCTGCACGCATCACATCTAACCTGCATCACATCTAACCTGCATCACATCTAACCTGCATCACATCTAACCTGCATCACGTCTAACCTGCATCACGTCTAACCTGCATCACATCTAACCTGCATCACATCTAACCTGCATCACATCTAACCTGCATCCCATCTAACCTGCACGCATCACATCTAACCTGCATCACATCTAACCTGCATCACATCTAACCTGCACGCATCACATCTAACCTGCATCACATCTAACCTCAGCATCACATCTAACCTGCATCACATCTAACCTGCACGCATCACATCTAACCTGCATCACATCTAACCTGCATCACATCTAACCTGCATCACATCTAACCTGCACGCATCCATCTAACCTGCATCACATCTAACCTGCCTCACATCTAACCTGCATCACATCCAACCTGCACGCATCACGTCTAACCTGCATCACATCTAACCTGCATCACGTCTAACCTGCATCACGTCTAACCTGCATCACGTCTAACCTGCATCACATCTAACCTGCATCACGTCTAACCTGCATCACGTCTAACCTGCACGCATCACATCTAACCTGCACGCATCACATCTAACCTGCATCACATCTAACCTGCATCACATCTAACAGAGTGGAGCATCATGTGGAATAAAAGAGCTCAGATACCGTCCTTCACCAAACTCAATGCTATTTTTCAGAATTTTAAGCAGGAACAGACTAAAAAGTAAGAAGTTGTGTTGAAATAATTCTTGAACTGTGAGTGTCTGAAGGTTCCGATGATCACAGATGGATTTATTATGTTCCTACAGTGTTTCATGTTGGAGATAAGAGTTAAAAAGACCCTTCACTCCTAGTTTAGAGGAGAAAATCTGAGTTCAGCGCTCGTCTGTCTGCGCGCTGAGGCAAGCAGGAAAACCAGAAGTCACGTAGCAACGTCAGACTCGTTAAATGACGGAGGACAAAAGACTTGAATTAGACGTGTAATTTGTATTTATGAGACAAAGACGAGTTTATTTGTAAAATATTCAGTGGAAAAGTCATGAAACAAACTGTCAATCAAATATATCAAAATACCCGTTTAGTCTTAAAAGGTCCAACTTTCTGTGACCCATTTAAAATCTGAATGATGTTTCTACTGTGAAATCTGTCAGAGCGCCAAAGGGGGCGGAGTTTTCTCACCCCATCATTGTCTATGTAAAATTTCTTGCAGCTTTTCTTCCACCCTTCCCCCTGTCGAACTGCATATTTTAACATATAACTTTAGTTTTTTTAAAGCTGCAGCGTGAAAAAAAACCAAAAGTGATGACAGAAGTATTCTGGGAAAGAATCCAGGTTCTTTAATTCTTCTTCACTCTCATCTCTAACCACAGCATCAAAAACAGACTCAAATCATCATCATCTCACCATGAGTACGCCATACGACCACCAGTCGGCGCTCTGCGTGTGACCCCGCCTGTTCACCACCTCAGGAGCCATGTACTCCACCGTCCCACAGAAGGAGTAGGCTTTGTTCTCGTGGTCTATCGACTCCTTACTGAGCCCAAAGTCTGTACACACATCAGTCACATGACAAAAACTTTAGATGACAAACAGAAAATCTTCATGTTCACAGAAAGTTAGTGGGCAGCAGCTGAAATGAGCAGCAGGAGAACACACATGGAGTGATAACGACAACAAAGAGACAGAAACACACAAAAAAAAGAGTGTCAGATTACACACCGGTCAGCTTGATGTGTCCGGTCTCATCCAGCAGGATGCTGAAACAACACACAAACCTCCGTTTGTAAAAAATCACTCTGTTTCATGCTGTCACACACATTTCAATTCCTCCAGGGCAAACAGGAAGCTGAATTTAGATTATAATCTTCAGTCTGTCTTTTCAACATCTCTTGTGTTTCCTCCCAGCTGTCAGACTCTCCTGTAATCTGTTAACGTGGTCTGGATCAACAGTTCTCTGGACTTATGAAGGTCTTTCATGGTTTTCTTTAAAATTCAGATGATTTTTCATGTAGTTTTATAAAGTAATAAGAGCTTCCTGCTCTGTAGGAAATAATCACAGGTGAATTTAAACCAGTGTGCGTGTGTGTGTGTGCGTGCACATGAGTGCACGTGCATACTTTTCAGGTTTCAGGTCTCTGTAAATGATGCCGAGTCCATGCAGGTGATCGAGGGCCAGAGCGAGCTCGGCCAGGTAGAACTTCACGTCTTCTTCTGTGAACATCACCTGCAACAGAAGGAACAAAGTGAGATTATGAAGTTACTACACACTGTTTTTATTTAACATGTTACTCATCAGACGCATCGTGGAACTGATCTCAGATCAGTGTGAGTAGCAGTTACCTCCTTAGAGAGGCGAGTGAAGAGATCTCCTCCTCTGAGGAAGTCCAGGATCAGGTAGAGTTTCCCCTCCGTCTGAAACGCTGCAGAAAGGAAAGAACATGAGATCCTGAAGGTCTCCACACCGTCACCTGCTGAAAGCAGCTTCTGATTGGCTGGGGGATGACTCAGAGGCCTCCTATTGGCTGACTCACCATAATGCAGCTTGACAATGAAGGGATGGTTGACCTCCACCAGAATGTCTCTCTCCATCTTTGTTCTGACCCGGTCACGAACTGCAAACACACACAGGGAGGAAAAACCAGATCAATCACCAAATTAAGACCAAAACAAAAACAAACTTCCTGTTTTACTCTCGTTTTTGGCTGAAGGGACTTTGAAAGAGCCGCTGAGCAGAACTGATTCAAGTGTGAAGAAGAAACGAGACCAATGAAAGAAAAGTTCAAAGAGAAAAAATCAAAAAACAATCAAATTCTCCAGGAGAAAAATCAGGTTGTTTGTTTCCAGCTGAAACTTTCAGGAAGTTCTTTTTCCTCTTTTCTCTCTGCACCTCTTCATCTCCTTCATCTGCCTCGTGAAGGCGTGAAGTTCCATTTTTGGAGACGACGACTGAAAATTCACACAAAACAAAAACGGCCTCAGCTGACTCCCAACATCGAAGGTAACTCCGCCCACCTAACAGCCCCCTAAAACACAACGTTTCCAGACAAACAGCAAATCTTTAAACATAAAACGTCTTTAAACTGTAAATTATCTGCAGCAACGACCTGGAAAACAAACACGAGCTGAGTTTTATTTCTGTAAACAATCAGAAACTCTCACCTTTAAATGATCCTTTTAAACTTACTGTTTATAGTTTAACTTTTTATCTTCATTTTATTTTATTCTTCTTCATTAAATCATCTTAAAAATAACAAATAAATCAGGATTTCTTAATATTTCTCTTCAACAGAAGTCAACGACTAACCTCTAAATGTTTAAAAATGATAAAACTCACAAACACTCAGATGTTACTTCACATTGCGACTGACTATTTTTAAAACTAAGAAACTTTGGTTTCATGTTACGCTGCTGAACATGACGAGCCGTTAAGTGGACAGACTTAAAGATCTGGACCCGGGGAGCCGGTCTGAGCCTCGTGTTATAGGATCCATCCACTCAGCCATCTGCTCACCAATAAAATCACATCAGTTCATCAGAAACAGCCCAGGATGTCTTCTCTATCTGCGTATTTAAAACATCCTGGAAAAAAATAAACCATCAAATTCAACAATAAATGAGTGTGTTCCAGGTTCAGGACCTCCTCCCACAGATGTGGGTCTTTAAAAAGGTTCTGCAGTTTTCTGAATCAAACAAAAGGAACTGGAGCATCATGGAGGGTTTTTACACAGAATAATCCTGATTTAGTGCATCAGTGGGTGTCGCTAGCAGCAGGACGTGGTTCTGAATCCAAACAGCACGCGCTCGCAGACAAACAGAGAAACTACACGTTACAAAAAGAAGAAACATCAAGTGTCACATCAGTCAAATTAACAGCTGTGTGAGTGTTTGTGTGTGATCAGCTGATAAAACGCAGCATGAGACAGATTCTGATTCTGGTACCTTTCAGTGTGGCTTTCTTCAGAACCTTCATGGCGTACAGCTGACCGGCATCTGGTCCCGTGATCTTCCTCACCAGAAACACCTGCACACACACACACACACACACACACACACACACACACACACACACACACACACACACACACACACACACACATCCACCCCCCCACGAACACAAACACACACACACACACAGCAGCTCAAATGGGAGGTGAATTGTTCATTCATAAAGATGATGATATTGAGAGAGTGTGAAGGGCCCTCAACCTGCTGTCTCCATGGCAACTGCCTCTCAAACACTGACAGGAGGAAAACATTACCGAGTTGAGTGGAAATGACACCTACACCTACACGCACACACGCACGCACGCACGCACGCACGCACACACACACTCATACTTGCTCACCTTGCCAAAGGAACCTTGTCCCAGGACTTTCCGAAGCTCAAACTGTCGCGGGTCGGCCTTTTCCGATCCCTCCTTCACGTGATGGGTGATGCTGATCTCTTTGATTGGAACGTCATCCTGCAACACAAACATCCTTAAAGTCCGGAATTCTTTTTCTAAACAGGAAGTTTACAAACAGCCTGTAGTTTGGTGTTAAATCCAGAACAGATTTTAATGAAAACAAAAATGCAAACTTCAATATCTATAAACTGTAAACTGAATTTAAATCTCAGAAGTTTCCTGTTTTCAGCTTTAATAAAGGTAAAGAAATATATAAATAAATCTCTGAAGTCTGACTGTCAGCTGGAACTGGCTGATGGATTTCAGTTCATGCCTTTGTGTGATTCCTCGTTCAGGCTGATAATCTGGATCTCTCTGGTACCAGAGTCTCTGTGAACATGGATGGATCAGATCTCTGTCTAATGACTTCATTAGACCCACCCAGCTCAGGGTGTGGTCCCATGCTGTCTGCTCTATCCTGTGCTACAACAGACCACGTGTTTTATTTTGAAAACAGGAAACGCTGAAAGGAATCAGAACAACATCCCCGTCATCCGGCTTCATCACTGAGTCACACAACAGGTTGATCAGGCTCCCCGAACGCTCGTCATCCACACAGCAGGATGTTCCAGCACATGCGTGCATGCGTGTGCG
Source organism: Pachypanchax playfairii (assembly GCA_006937955.1). Classification (NCBI taxonomy): domain Eukaryota; kingdom Metazoa; phylum Chordata; class Actinopteri; order Cyprinodontiformes; family Aplocheilidae; genus Pachypanchax; species Pachypanchax playfairii. The sequence goes on along the minus strand of SSNP01000039.1, from coordinate 2,925,231 downwards.
TGCACACACACGTTATTATTAACACGAACCACAAACATCAGCTCCTTCTTTAACGTTTACGCTCACTCACACTTTGTTTACTCAGAATGCAACAGATAAACAATCCGGGAGTTTATGTCCACAATCTGTTTTCCCATCATCCTCTCTGCCATAACGAGCCTGTCCTCCTTCCTACCTGCAGATCCCAGGTGTTTGCTGCCAGGTGTCCCAGTGCATTCTGGGTCCTGTAGTCCCGACTGCGGCTGAGGCTCTGTGGTGCTAACATGATCCTGAGCATCGACTGCGAGGCGTCAGGATGAAGCCGCCACCGGCTCACTGCCTGAGAGGAATCTCTCCTCCTCCCTCCCTCGTTACCTCCCTCCCTGTCGTCCTCCCTCCCTCGTTACCTCCCACTGTCTCACTTCTATCTTTATTTGAACCGTTCTCACCTCACTGTCTCCTCGTTATCAGACCCTCACTCACTGTCTCTCTGATCGATGATTAAACAAACACTGGATTTTATTTTTCTCATGTGTGTCTGAGGTTTTCAGTAAACCTCCTGATCCAGTCCTCGTCTCTCTCTCTCTCTCTTTCTCTCTCTCTGCTGTCTGTTAACGTGGTCTTCATCAGAACTTCTTCAGAATCTGACAGTCTGTTTTCTTTGGAGTTTTAAACAGAGCTGATTATACAGGCAGATCAGTGACAGTATAATGATGATTACAGGTCTGACAGAACTGGGAGTCCTCCAGAGCCTGAACAGAATTACACACCTACAATAACTTCACACAATAAGATGAGACAGCAGACGTGTCGTTTACGCTGCATGTCATCAGTTCTGAAGCTTTATGTAAATCATGCCCCGCCCAGACGGAGCTGATGCTGCACCTGAATGCAGCTCGGCAGAGATCGGACACTTCTCACACAGAGACGGTCCAAAAGCTGCGGACTGTTTGAATGTTGACATTTGAAATTACGGCTTTGTGTGTGAGTCAGAACACAGATGGAGGATCAGAGCTGGAGAGACAGGATGCTCATGTAGCACCTCTTAATCACAGGATGAAAACCCAAAACCCTGCACCTGTGCTTCACCAGCCGCACACGCACGCACACACAGACACATGCACGCATGCACACACAGACACGCACGCACACACAGACACATGCACGCATGCACACACAGACACGCACGCACACACAGACACATGCACGCATGCACACACACACACGCACGNATTACATGTTAATCTGACCTGTTATTATTTCTACTAGGATGGAAACAAGACGNCACACAGAAAACACACACACACACACACACACACACACACACAAGTGTGTTTTGTTATCCTTATGGGGACCGTCCATTGACTTCCATTGATTTTAGTAACTAGATTTATACCTAACCCAAACCCTTTTACTAACCTTAACCATTACTGATCTATAACTAACCCTAAGACTAACTAAAACTCTATTCACACCATACCTATAAACCTAACCCCTAACCCTAAAAAGGGGAGTCCCCCTCATGGGGACCAGGCTTCGGTCCCCACAAGAACCCTCGGACCCCAGAAAGATAGTAAAAGTCAGGAAACTGGTCCCCAGGAGGTCAGAAATACAAACCCACACACACACACACACACACTGTAACACACACACACACACACACACACACAAACACACACACACACACACACACCCACACACACACTCTACACAGGATCTGGTTTTGAACCTGATCTTATTTAATCTGGATCTTTTTAGCAGCTGTTGATCAACATCAGGATCACCTGAGCTCAGGTACAGCAGAAGATTCCAATCCAACAGGATCATGTTAAATAATCTGACTGTTTAAAACATGTTTACAGTAAATTATCTGATCATGTGTGAAGACGTCCTATCAGGTAACAGCGTTTCTGCTGCTGGTTTTAGGACACGTCAGTGTTGGAGAGGATGAAGGTGGGAGGAGCCTAACTGTGCAGCAGCAACACAACACCCCCAAAAACCACACAGACATTTCTATTCTCCAACCACACCTCCCAAAATCAAAGACTTTGCTTCCTGTCGTTTGATTGATTCTGTTCCTGTTTTCAGAATAAACACAGGAATAAAAATAACACACTTGGATTTCTGTGAGTTGTTCCATCTGGTTTCTGGAGCAGCTTCACACCATCAGCTGATTTCACAAACATAAACCACCTGCTGCTCCGTCAAACTGAGAATCTGCTCCAGCGATCCGGAACTCCAGATTCTTCCTGAGTCCTGAACATCTGATCCCACAAACACAAAGATTTACAGCTTCTAAAGTTTAGAAAGTTTCTAAAGTCCTCCAGACTCTGGATGTTTTCCCTGGAATGATCCTGTTTTAAACCGGATCTGTTAGACCATCAGCTGGTCACAAAGACACGGTTCGTTTCATTTCTTTAACCTTCAGTGACGCTCTGCTGATTTACTCACAGTAACACGGACTGAACCGGATCCACAGAACTCTAAAACCATCCTCCCTGTCTTCCTGTTCTCCAGCTCAGATGGGTTCCAGCAGCCGCCTCTGAAGCTTCGGGCCGGTCTGCGGCTGTCAGAACCGGCGCTGAGCAGAAGCCGTCGGAGCGACTTCAGTCGACTCCTCAGCACCCTGATGAGGCCGTCGACGGCGCAGACACACCTCACCTTCGCCTCGGCCGCGCTGCGTGTCATCACTAACTGAACACAGCAGCTCAGAGTTCAGCTGATCATCTGGACTGAGACGGACAGACCAGTGAATCATTCTGAGGGTGGGGGGATACCCGGGGTGGGGGGGGCTGGTTCCAAATCAGGATGACAAGTGGAATCCCCCCCCCCCCCTCCACTGACACGCAGCTGTAACCTTCCACCCAGTGTTTCCAGCAGATGTCCTGGAGGTCCCCGTTCAGCTCTGATGTAACATCATGAGGAAGGAGAAAAACTCCCACGAACACACACATACACTAACACACACACACGCGCGCGCATACACACACACACACTTCATATTTCAGAATAAGAGCTCCTGTCTGGTCATGTGGTTTGTTCCTGCGTGACGTGGAATGAAATGTGGGATATTTAACAACCAGCACTTCGTTTATTCTTAAAGCTGTTAAAACTGGACGGATTCTGCAAATTTTTAAAATTATTTTCATTCGTGGTTGATACAAACACAAAAATCTTCCAGACTAATGAAGTCTGAATGTTCAACAGTGTCAATAACAACAACAAACAACAACAAACAAATAGACTTTAATGATGAACTGAGAACATCTGGTGGAGCTGTAAAATCCTGATCACACCAAACGCATCGATTGTTCAGAGTTTCTCAGCTACTTGGTGTTTTGACTCAAAATTATCAAATTTATTTAACTTACAGAATGAAAACAGCAAGAAAACAAGACGAGCTGAACAAAACCTGAACATAGTGTTCCAGATGTGCACCTGTACATCTACCTGCTGACATGTTTCACTCATGAAACTATAAACACAAGTTTAAACTTTACTTTCATTTTCCTCCTCGTCATCGTTACTAACAGCGTTTAAACAAACACTTTCCTCTAAACTTGAAGAACTTTATAAAACAGGTGAACAGAACTGTTCAGAAAAACCAGCGTCACGGCGGTTCAACAGAAACATGAAACACATCTGGATCAAAGTAACATCTCAAATCAGTAACATGTAAATAAATCAGTTCTTTTACTGGAGCAGGACCTTCAAAATAAAATACACTTTTATTAATGATTCCAGAGATTTTCAATTTAAAGTCAATCAGGAAAAATGGATCCAATAAAAGTCCCGATCACTTGAGCTCCATCCCCGAAATGAAACTCTTATTTTTAGAATCTTTCCACGTGCAGAAACACACACACACACACACACACACCCCCCACTCACAAACACAATGTACACAATGCTGCTGCCAGTTTGGGAGACATATCTTGGATTACCTCCACCTGTTGTCACCTTCCATCACAGAGAACTGGTTTCCACAGAAACCAACAACCGCTTCCCAAAAACAGAGTTTTTGTCATGTGACCACATGACGGCTGACGTGCATTTGATTTTATCTCCAGTTTCAGTTGAAATTCAGAGAAACGCTGGTTCTCCAGATGTTCTCCAGAATTCACAACAAGAGCTTCGCTGACGTGTCGCTGGAATGTGGAGAATGACATATTTTATCAGAACAGTCTCAGTTATGTCTCATGTCTGGAACTCGAACCCTTCTCAGCTTTGTGACGGATTAGAGACTGAACTGAGACTCAAATGAGAACAAACTGAGACACAGTCAAGATACTTTGTGACTGAACTGGGATGAAAAAAATATACAGAACCGTCACATTGTGTCAGATGTGACGGATCCACGAGTGAAACGTGTCAACAGGTCAACAGGTCTGGTCTCAAACGAGTCTTCAGGTGATGCGACTCGATGATCCTGAACTTTAATGTCGTTAGTTTTTATTGATGAAGTTTATTTCAGTGTTTAAAAGTGAAGATTTGAAAGCAGAAACTGATTGACAGGTTACAACACCTGGTTGTTCTGTTTGACTGGCAGATGATAAGCTCCGCCTCCAACAGGTGAATGTCTTCATGGATGTTTGGTAACATTTCCTCAGATGAAGTTTTCATGTCTGTTTATCTGCTGCTGCGTGTTGTGTAAGATCTGGTGACGTGTTTGTTGGAACGCAGGTTATTCTGTTCCTTCACTGACCAACGTGCCGTTCAGCAAGGCAGCAATAGAAACCATTCTTTTTGTGTTTGTTTCTTAAACTTTGGCTGGAGGATGAAGCTTCATCAGAGACGCTGGTGTCTCTGATTAAAAATAGAAGCTGGAGGGACTCGAGTCATAAATCTGAACACGCTGTTGTTTGTTTTCAACGTGTCTGAAACTGCAGGTCGTTCCAAAATCCTGTCGATCGAAGCTTTTCCCTCTGGTGTTCACAGCTTGACTCACTGTGGGTAAAAGCATCAACTAAACGCCTCAAATGTCAATGTCAGAGTGTGTGTGTGTGTCAGAGTGTGTGTGTGTGTGTCTGAGTGTGTGTGTGTGTGTGTAAATCTCCTCCATGGCAGCAGCAGCGATCACGGACTGAGTGAGCAGGATTCCATTCCAGACAATCTGCACCCTCTAAACCTGTTACGTAATCAAATTAAGAGGCCGGATGGTGACGGCGCAGAGCGTTTGATACAACAACCTTTAAACTCAACTAAAATGTCAGAAGACTCGTGGCAGGAAAGCTTAAAGACATCCTTTCAAAATAAGTTACATGCATTCTGTTAGCTGAATGTGTCTGAACTGCGACGGCTGGAGACGTAAAGTTCAGAGAAAAAAGACGTTCTCAGTTGGAATCAGTGAGTTCGTGCGTGCGACACTTTTACACCTTGTTCTATTTACAGGTGGGTCACGTGAGACTGAAGGTCGACCATTAGGAGGTTTCACTGCTGATACTGATCGTCAGAAATCCAGGCAGCAGGTGGCTGATACGTGTTTTCATCCAGATCTAATTTCACATCATTTCCTAAATATCAGTTTAACAACTTGGAAACTAAAATAAATAAATCTGAATATAAAAAGAAAAGATTCTCATAAGACGAGAGTATAACTGATTCTTTAAAAAGTCCGCCTTGACGTGAGACATGTGACCATCGTGTGACGTCATTTCAAACAAAGTAGTTCCCAAATCCACCCAAACCCGCCTCACCATCGTCACACACCGAGGGTTCGAGACCCTCCTGGTGACTCGCACGAGGAAACGGCTGCGCACGTTCTCAGATATCTGAGAAACACCTGCAGGAACGATGTTGTGATTTAATATCGACAGTGAAACACTGAATTAAAACAAGAACATGAGAAAAACAGAGAAACTCTTGTGCTCCAGCAGACACCTGAACAGGTGAGTTTCTAATTAATATTTATTGTAATGAGTTTTTAGTTTATTTCTTCTTTACCTACAATGTTTGTTACTTTCCACCTTCTCATTTCTAATAAACAACCAAAATATAAGTTTAAATATTAAAATCTGTTTGTTTTTTTATTTTTATAATTAAAACACGACGTCTTGTTGATTCATTAGTTCTGAACTAAAACTAAAACTTTCCTGATAAATTATGTGAATATTTTTAATAATGATTGCCAGTTTCTTCAGGTTAAAGCCACCTGAAGTGTCGAGATAAATCCAGGAAGCTTTTCTATAATAAGATGAATTCTATATTTTATTATTCTCCTCAATAAAAACAGCAGCAGAGCTGAATAAATCCGAGGTTTAGAAGATAGAAACCCGACACTTATCTGAATGAATTTTATTTTTATCTAGAAGAACGAGGACAAAGAGGCAGAAGTTGTAGGCGGATATGATCTGCAGCAGAGGGCGAACTTTCTATTAGAGAAATAACGAGGGAGCATTAAGAATGGATGAGGAGGAGCAGAGGGAGGACATCATGATTTATTCAGGAGATACAGATCCTCAATCAGAGCTCTGCACATGCACAGTCTCAGCTTTTCATTCTGCTAGAAACAGAGCCTGACAGACAGGACTCAGGGAAAAACCCACAGATAGAGTCCAAACTCAGATGGTGGTCTCTGAGAAACTGTCGGAAGCTCAAACATGTAAAAACATGAAACCTTCATCCACTGAGCTGAAAACGTCACTAACGTTCAGAAATGTAGTTAAATATTCTGTCTGAAAAGCTTTGACACGTTTATCATCTTTTGTTTGAGATCAAAAACATTTATATGGATGATTTGAACCTTTTTAAGCAAAAAAAAAAAAAAGACTTTAAAACAGCCTCATTATCCAAAACATTAATTTTCATCAAATATAGTAAAATAAAAAGGAATTTGTGAAAATTTTAGCAGCAAGTGAACTGAATCTGGTTAGTGTGACGATACTAAATTAAAATTCAGTTTACCGGGACATTCGAGGTCCATGTCAATTATTTCTGCACAGAAACGACCTGAAGGAAACTCCTCTCCTGTCGTAGCTGCACTCAGACTGATGGAAACTCTGAGCTTAAACACACACAGACTCAATCTGTCCAGCTGTTCATTGGGGCAACTACAGCATGTCCTGTCATTGTTTCCACGGCAACAACATCTGCACAGGAAGACACACATCTGCCCCTGTAGACCCCTCCCAACCCATCAACAAACACAGACACAACAAACTTTACATCATCTGCAGCGTGATGAAGAGTTTATTAAAGTTAGAGGCACAGCGGCGTGATTTCCCACAGGACTCTTAATGCATCGCTGGCTGGAACAACTTTCTACATTCTGATGAAACAGACGAATGTCCTAAAATCAAAAGCAAATGAAAGGAAATAACAGAGTGTCGATCCTGCAGCTGAAAGCCAGGACGTGTCTGATTCTGGGTCGGTCTTAGGTCTGTGAACCTCCATCAGAACCTCCATCAGAACCTCCATCAGAACCTCCAGTCTCTTCACTTCCAGATGTTAAAAGAGGAGGAGCTACATGGTGTTAAACATCATCCTGTTCCACCTTTTTGAGACGTGTTGCTGCCATCAAATATCAAATCATATTTTCTATGAAACGATAAAATGTCTCATTTTCACCGTCTGACATGTTGTTTATGTTGGATTAAATCCGGGTTCATGAGATTAACAGATCGCTGCACTGATCTGGATCCAGGACTGATTAATGACTTAATTAAAAAACAACAAGTAATCCTGAGTGTTTCCTGTTCAACCAAACAGAACATCTCTGTGATGGAGATGATGGTTTAAAAACACCTGACGATCAGCTGACTGCATTTCACACGTTAATGACTAACAACAGAATCCAACACTTTTCACTCAACTTCAATCTAAAATCTCAAACATAGAAATCATGAAATGGTTGAAAATTATAAACAACCAGAGAAAAAAACTGTTACGTTAAAGGTCAAAGGTCATCGTCTCCAGTCCATCTGTTTCTGTGTGTGTTGCTGCTTTGTGATTGGTCCCTTCATGGACAGAGAGCAGCACTTCGTTCAGGAAAAGTGGCGCCGGGTTACACAGATTACATCATCACACAGTGACCTCACAATGGCAAAACTCCCACAATGCCTTATTCACAGCTTGGACAGACACACACACACACACACACACAAGTGTGTTTTGTTATCCTTATGGGGACCGTCCATTGACTTCCATTGATTTTAGTAACTAGATTTATACCTAACCCAAACCCTTTTCCTAACCTTAACCATTACTGATCTGTAACTAACCCTAAGACTAACTAAAACTCTATTCACACCATACCTATAAACCTAACCCCTAACCCTAAAAAGGGGATTCCCCCCCATGGGGACCAGGCTTCGGTCCCCACAAGAACCCTCGGACCCCAGAAAGATAGTAAAAGTCAGGAAACGGGTCCCCAGGAGGTCAGAAATACAAACCCACACACACACACACACACACACACACAC
>SSNP01000039.1:2904685-2914972 GCA_006937955.1 Pachypanchax playfairii | reverse complement strand
GTTTCCTGACTTTTACTATCTTTCTGGGGTCCGAGGGTTCTTGTGGGGACCGAAGCCTGGTCCCCATGGGGGGGAATCCCCTTTTTAGGGTTAGGGGTTAGGTTTATAGGTATGGTGTGAATAGAGTTTTAGTTAGTCTTAGGGTTAGTTACAGATCAGTAATGGTTAAGGTTAGGAAAAGGGTTTGGGTTAGGTATAAATCTAGTTACTAAAATCAATGGAAGTCAATGGACGGTCCCCATAAGGATACCAAAACACACTTGCATGTGTGTGTGTGTGTGTGTGTGTGTGTGGGTTTGTATTTCTGACCTCCTGGGGACCCGTTTCCTGACTTTTACTATCTTTCTGGGGTCCGAGGGTTCTTGTGGGGACCGAAGCCTGGTCCCCATGGGGGGGAATCCCCTTTTTAGGGTTAGGGGTTAGGTTTATAGGTATGGTGTGAATAGAGTTTTAGTTAGTCTTAGGGTTAGTTACAGATCAGTAATGGTTAAGGTTAGGAAAAGGGTTTGGGTTAGGTATAAATCTAGTTACTAAAATCAATGGAAGTCAATGGACGGTCCCCATAAGGATACCAAAACACACTTGCATGTGTGTGTGTGTGTGTGTGTGAGACTGCTGAGGTGTGCACCATGAGCTGAATCGATCATTAAATCTTCTTTTCACTTGTTTTTTTTTCATAAAACAACATTTTTATCTTTAAACTCAGTAAATGTGTAAAAGTTTCTGCAGATTTCAAACTGAGCTGTACGAGCTTTACTTCTCCACTCAAACACACTCCAGATTCATTATCACGTTCAAATAATTAATTTAAATCAAATGCAGATCTAAAAGGTCCCATATTATGAAAAAGTGTTGGAGTGTTATTGTGTGTCTGTGGTGCAAATACAAAGTTGGAAAAAAACCTCCCTGCTGTTTTGAGTGAGATAGTGATGTTTACCAGAATGTTTACGCATCACTGATCTGCTGCTTTTATAATAAAGTTTAACTAAAAGTTTCTACACAAGAGAAAATCTTTTCCCATAATTGTTCACCAAATAAACATGTACCAGGTGAGGAAGGGCTGGAGGAGTCTGTAAAAATAAAAGCCTTTAAAAACCAAACGCACCTGGAGGAAACGCAGGTAAAACTAAATGACAACATGAAACTCAGGTGTTGTGAGTTTATTATTCAGACCTGAAACATGTTAAATCTCATGACGCTGCAGCAAACAGGTCCCACCAAACATTTACAGAAGAACTTTTATATCAACTGATAAATAAATAACACACACACACAGCAGCAGTGTATCTAGAGGACCTTCTGGTACTGAATGTTATTAAACGTTACAGATCTGAGTGAATGTTTTCAGGTTGGTTTTCAGTAACGTGACACAGAAACAAGCAGCTTCATTAGCAGGTTTAACCCAGAGGAACAGCTCAGATCACTCATTAACAGCTGTGTAATGTATTCACCCTCACACACACACACACACACACACACACACACACACACACACACACACACACCCTTACAGCAGGCTGTTTGTGTTGAAGCGTCCAGCTCTTCTCCAACAGCTGATCTATAAACAATCTCCACTGCATTTAAAAATCAATGTGTGCAGCTGCTGACATGCAGTCAGAGCAGAGAGAAAACCAAACATCAGGCCCTGGTCCTGCAGAACCAGCTGGATCACAACAAGTAGGAGGTTCACAAGATGAGGAGGATTCTGAACAAACAAAACCCGAATCAAGAACCCACCGTATGTTAGGAGAATGTCTGGAAACAAAGAGATAAAACACTAAAAGAAGAATGTGTTTGATGTTTCAGTCAGTTCTGATATCAGACACACCAGAGTCTCAGTCCTTCATATTTTCATTCATATAAACATTACCAGTACCGGCAGTATTCTGGGTCGTGGATCACATGAAGTATCAAATACAAGGATTTTAGTTCTAAAAGTTTCCTCCGTGTTTTACAAGAAGATCCAGGATAAGTCCTGGAAGGTAAAACAGGTCGGAGGGCGTCTCTGATCATGACTCACGCTGACAGGTAGATGTTCGTTTTATCAAACAGAACAGAAATCATACCACAGCAGAGCTGCGTGTAACTCCAACTCACACGCGTGTCAGAACAACCGCGGAGGTTGTTTATTCATTTCAAACTCAGTTCCAGCAGGAAACCAACAGAAACCTGAAACACAGTCCGAGTCTCATAAACCAGGACCGGAACTGGACTTACAGGCATGGAGTCGTCATCTCCCACCGAGTCCTCGGGATCATGATGAACATCCTGTAACACACAACAAACACGGGTCAGACTTCAGAACACACCTGGTACACGGTAACGACCTCCTGAAGTCCGTGTGACGCAGCTCAGAGGTCACATGGTTTCACGTGTTCGTTATGTTTCTTCCATTTTATTCAAAGTTTTATTGTTTATCATATTTTCAGTATATAGTTACATTTATTAGTAGAAATACATTAAAAACATCTTTTCAAAATTTTTATCTTCTTTTTTTTGGTTTGTAAACGTGGAATTCTTTAGATTTAAAACATTCTTTATTATTATTGTTGTTGTTGTTGTTGTTGTTTGCAGTAGTAATGGTGCATTTCACATGTTAATAAAAACCTCCTTGTTCTTTCTGATCGTTGCTGATTGTTTTGGGTCGGATGAAAACATCACGTCACTTCTCAACTTCAGACACAAAATAAAATAAAATCATGTCTTAAAAACTCTTCCCTCTTGTTTTAAACAGATTCACGCTTGTAAAGTTGGACTGCGTCGAAGCACAACAACAATAACACCATGTTCTTTGTTTGTTTTGCATTTAAACAAACAAACAAACAAACATTAAGAGATGAAGTTTACAACATCATCATCATCATCTTCTCCCTCCTGCTGAGATCCAGAAAACTTCTCAGCATCTGACTTGTCAGCAGGATCAAAGCTGAGTTTCTACCTGGATGTTGTAAAACTCCATCAGATAAAGCAGATTATCAGCCGTCTGCCTCCCGGCAGCAACAGCAGCTGTGATTCAGACACTGATGGCTCTGATACTACAGCGTGACAAAAACAATAACAGCATTAACAGCAATTACAGGGAAAATTTACTTCACCGGTAAGTGCAACCTCTGAACAAGCCAGTAATCTGCTGAGAGGAGGATGGAGGGATGGAGGGGGAGGGGGGGGGAGAGATGGATGATGATGGAAAGGAAAGAAATTAGATGCAACTCAAACAGCAGAGGCAGAACGCTGCCAGAAGATCCCAGAATAGAAACTCCTCTTCATCTTATTGTGAAGGTTTGTTTGGAGGTTCCACAAGCAGCCGGAATAACTTATCCTACAAATTCAAACTCCGCCCCTAAATCCTAAATCTGTTCTCAGTTAAAGTTTGCAGGTGTTCAGATCATTTCCTGGTTCAGTTTATTTTATCCTCTTAAACATAATGGATCAGTTAAGAAGTGCAGAAGAACATCAGCTGAGCTGATTCTATTTATTTTACTGTTAGACCCCCCGACAGGACGTCAGCTGCTCCCTGGTTTTTCTTTTTAACAGCTGACAATAAGACCATATTTGCTGAAACATCTCAGATTTTTCTGAGTATTTGTTTCAAACCGAAACGTTCTTTCATCTTGTTTTTCTCTGGTCTTGATTCTGGACATTTTGTCTTTGATGCTGATGTTTGAAGATGATACTTTAAAATAATTGAATGACCCCAGACTTTGATCAGTTGTGTGGAAATCCGACAGGAACCGGGTATGATTGCTGTATAAATAGCTCTGCTTTTATTTTGAAAACAATCAGGTTTGGACCATCCAGACGTTGTTGCAGAAGATGGAACAATTCTACAGATTTCTGTAACTCATAAACCTTCAGACGTGCAGAACTGTGATGGTTTTTCTATATAAAAACAACAATAATCAGCTTCCTGTCGTGTTATTGTGTTTTATTATGAGTTAATCTGATCCACATGATGCTTTCACACGTCTTTTATTCACCTGAGGCACCGACTCTGTTGTTTAATGAAGGAGGTGAAAACCGTGCAGCGCTGGAAGGCGTCCTGATGCACCCGGTGCAGGTAAGAGGAAGTGATGCTGCAACGTGGGCTTTTCTTATTCCGCTTTAGCTGAAACTGTCTTCTTCTTCTTCTGTGGTTTTTCATTCAGGAAGGCACTTTCACAAAACAACACTCAGTTTGTAGTTTCAGTTTTCTGAGATGTTAAAAACCTCCGAGCAGTTAAAAATAACCTGCAGATGAAAGGAAAATACTTTCATCTTCCTGCTGCAAGTCAAAAGGCTTCAAATTCATCAAATCAGGTTTCATCCCAACAGTGAAGCACGGAGGCGGGAGCGTGATGATCGGGATGTCGGATAAAATCACACGAGTAAAAATGATGTAATTTATGCAGTTTGAGTTGAAGCTGATGAAACACGAGCGCTCAGGAATTTTACAGAACAAGTTCCTGCAGAACAGTCGAGCTGAAAAACGTCTGAAGCATCTGAGGAATGTGTCCACAGACGTCTGTACGACACGCTGGCGAGGACGTAATCTGCCATAATCTGTTTTGAAAATATGAATCTCAGCCCCAACGTCCGACCCTGTCTGCCTGTGTGTGTGTGTGTGTGTGTGTGTGTGTGTGGGTTTGTATTTCTGACCTCCTGGGGACCAGTTTCCTGACTTTTACTATCTTTCTGGGGTCCGAGGGTTCTTGTGGGGACTGAAGCCTGGTCCCCATGGGGGGGAATCCCCTTTTTAGGGTTAGGGGTTAGGTTTATAGGTATGGTGTGAATAGAGTTTTAGTTAGTCTTAGGGTTAGTTATAGATCAGTAATGGTTAAGGTTAGGAAAAGGGTTTGGGTTAGGTATAAATCTAGTTACTAAAATCAATGGAAGTCAATGGACGGTCCCCATAAGGATACCAAAACACACTTGTGGGTGTGTGTGTGTGTGTGTGTGAGAGTGTGTTATTTTATTGTTTAAATGATTGCCTGTTCTGATCAGAGATAACACGGTATCTTTAACCTGATGTTTCCTGTTTTTTGTTAGAACTTCTACTTATTTCAAGATATTAAAATGTTTTAATGACTCGTAACATTAAGATTGTTGTTTAAACTTCTTTTAAAAGAGAGAAACAATCATCAGAACTNGTGAGAGTGTGTTATTTTATTGTTTAAATGATTGCCTGTTCTGATCAGAGATAACACGGTATCTTTAACCTGATGTTTCCTGTTTTTTTGTTAGAACTTCTACTTATTTCAAGATATTAAAATGTTTTAATGACTCGTAACATTAAGATTGTTGTTTAAACTTCTTTTAAAAGAGAGAAACAATCATCAGAACTACAGAAGAAGCTCGTTAAACGTTTCCATGCTGCTTCTGACACGGTTCTTCTGAGTCCACAGAGTCACAACAAAACACAAGCTTCAGTCCGACGCCGTCAGCATTATGAGCCTGATGCTCCGCTGCAACAGAAGGACTAACCACAAGGTCAAAGGTCAGCCTGGTTGCAGAAAGCAGCACGTCTCAGTTTGAGGGAGGTGAACAGAGAAGGTGAGCGAGCTCAGCGAGCAGGTACGGACTTGTTAGAGGAGGAGAATCCAAAAAGCAGAAGTTTGTTATAGTGACTCCGTGAATTCACAAGCTGCCAGCACGTGCACGCACTCATGCACGCACACACACATTTCTCCATGCCGCCCATGTGACAACTCATACAGGAAGTGGACACTCACACACAGATGTACGCCTTTTCCTGAATCATGCGTTTACAGAAGCTCCGCCTCCTGATCTTTATCAGGATTCATGGGAGGAAGACGAGGAAGCAGTTTTTGAGAGAACGGAAATCCTCACAGACACTTCCTGTCAAACCGTTTGGAAAAGAGATGAAACTCTAACATTTATGTCAGAATTTAAATCTGAGATATTTCATGTTTTTCTGTCACAAGTCCGTTTTCACGCTTCATCACTTTCCAGTAAAACTTCCAGAAGTCCAGAACCTGAAGACCTTCAGACACCTTGAGGAGACCAAGGGGTGTCCAACAGGACCAGCTCGTCCTCCATCCACCTCTAAAATCCTTCAAGAGTCTCTACTGGGGACGGGACTGAAGACAGAACCCGTCCTCGTCTCTTCCTCAGTCTCTGGACTGTGAGCAGAAGATGGTTCCACGTTGTTTTAGTAGAAACTGATCAACGATGGAGACGATGGAGAAGCAGATGTTTCTGTAAAATCTCTGCATCACAGAACTCTGATCCAGACCCGACGTTCAGCAGGATCCTTCATAAAGAACAACAGAACCAAGGAGGTTCTGGAACGTTCTGATACGTCGTGTTATCGTCTTCTCGTGGAAACATCTCAGACCAACATGGACGGAAATCTCTATGACTTTGTTTTGTTCTGCAGCGGAACCTTTACTAACAAGTAATAACATTCATTAATGTGTTAGAACTTCACCGTGTTCTGGTAGAACCTGCTGGTCTTAATAGAACTTTAGGTTCTTTTCCGTCACCTTCACATTGTTCTGGTAGAACCTGCTGGTCTTAATAGAACTTTAGGTTCTTTTCCGTCACCTTCACATTGTTCTGGTAGAACCTGCTGGTCTTAGTAGAACTTTAGGTTCTTTTCCGTCACCTTCACCGCGTTCTGGTAGAACCTGCTGGTCTTAATAGAACTTTAGGTTCTTTTCCGTCACCTTCACATTGTTCTGGTAGAACCTGCTGGTCTTAGTAGAACTTTAGGTTCTTTTCCGTCACCTTCACATTGTTCTGGTAGAACCTGCTTGTCTTAGTAGAACTTTAGGTTCTTTTCCGTCACCTTCACATTGTTCTGGTAGAACCTGCTGGTCTTAGTAGAACTTTAGGTTCTTTTCCGTCACCTTCACATTGTTCTGGTAGAACCTGCTGGTCTTATTAGAACTTTAGGTTCTTTTCTGTCACCTTCACATTGTTCTGGTAGAACCTGCTGGTCTTAGTAGAACTTTAGGTTCTTTTCCGTCACCTTCACCGCGTTCTGGTAGAACCTGCTGGTCTTAATAGAACTTTAGGTTCTTTTCCGTCACCTTCACATTGTTCTGGTAGAACCTGCTGGTCTTAATAGAACTTTAGGTTCTTTTCCGTCACCTTCACCGCGTTCTGGTAGAACCTGCTGGTCTTAATAGAACTTTAGGTTCTTTTCCGTCACCTTCACCGCGTTCTGGTAGAACCTGCTGGTCTTAATAGAACTTTAGGTTCTTTTCCGTCACCTTCACATTGTTCTGGTAGAACCTGCTTGTCTTAGTAGAACTTTAGGTTCTTTTCTGTCACCTTCACATTGTTCTGGTAGAACCTGCTGGTCTTAATAGAACTTTAGGTTCTTTTCCGTCACCTTCACATTGTTCTGGTAGAACCTGCTGGTCTTAATAGAACTTTAGGTTCTTTTCCGTCACCTTCACATTGTTCTGGTAGAACCCGCTGGTCTTATTAGAACTTTAGGTTCTTTTCCGTCACCTTCACATTGTTCTGGTAGAACCCGCTGGTCTTAATAGAACTTTAGGTTCTTTTCCGTCACCTTCACATTGTTCTGGTAGAACCTGCTGGTTTTAGTAGAACTTTAAAGTGTTTGAAGTTGGAGTTTATAATAGTTGGAAGCTTGTAATAAGCGGATCTTTCTGTTTGTGGAACGTGTTTAGGATTTTGTTTCAGTTTAAGTCTCGTTCTGATCTTTAGGAATCAGCTGAACCATCATCATCATCATCATCCTGCTGCTGCAGTCTGAAGCTGCACGCGCACCCAGCGGACTCTGAAACTGAGGACAAACCAAAAGGTCTCACCTCTCCTGCTGTTCCTCCCACCGGCATCTTCTGCCAGGGATCCGCCAGCTGAGCCAGAGGCATCTTCTTCTCCTCTTCCTCTTTTTACTCCTCTTTGCGGCTCCGCTTTGATCCTCCCTCCCGCCGTCGGCTCCTGAACTCCTGTCGCTTCTTTCTCCTTCTTCTTATCTTCAGAAATGTTTCGAACCACTCGTCCCGTTTCTGTGTCCGCTGGAACCGAACCGAACCGAGTGACCGAGCGAGCGGAGCCGAGCGAACACTAATTCCGGTTCTGGTGTGGCGCAGGGACCGCCCCTTCCTTCGCGGAGACGAACATGAGACTCGGCAGCGGCCTTTTCTCGGAAACTGATCGACTTTACTAATCTGTATCTGGTTCTTAACCCCCGCCCCCCTCCTTCTTACTTCCGTTCTTTCCCAATATGGCGGCCGGTGTCGGCTTACCTGTCCGTCAGGCCGCTGACGTACTGCTGCGTCACGCCGGGAGGCGGCACCTGAGGTTAGAAATAACACGTTCGAGCAGTTTGGACTTAATAAGAGGAGGATGAGTCATGAACAGAGAGACTGACCACACTGGAAAAATATAACCGGCTTAAACATTCAGTTAAACAGCAAGAAGACTCCTCCTCTTCCTCACCTCTCAGTGCATGAAAACACCTGAACTCACCTGCACACAAGTCCTGATCCAGGTCTCAGTTACCCTGCTTCATGCATCCAGACTCTCCTGTAACCTGATCCAAGTTCCCCAGAACTTTCAGAAGGTCTGACATGTTTTTAGTTACTGAACATTTCCAGGTGTTTAATAATGTTTATCTTTGGTTGAAGGTCCAGAAAACAAAAAAGTAAAAGTTTAAAAAGCAAAATTATGTTTCAGCATCAAAAAGATTTTCAAAGAGCAGGAAACTTCTCTGGTTTATGAGACGAACCCAGAACATTACAGAACACAGAAGATTCACGCGTTCTGCAGCAGAAACATCTGGAAGTGTCGGAACTCTGAGAACAGGAAAGTTATCTAATAAAAAGCTGCAAGAACCTGAAAAACTCTTCGTTTCAGTTTGAGTAAAATCAGGATTTTAAACTGATCTGATCTCAGAATGTCTCTGCTGTTCCTATCAAAGTTTGACTTTTTTTAAAGTTCTTTAAACCAGAAAAACTCTTGAAATGTTCATTTCTGTCTGAATCAGTTTGAGTTACTGTCAATAAAAACAGTAAAATTTCAGTCCAGTTACAGAATCCCGAGTTACAGCGACACCTGCTGGAACAAGATGGAACAACCACAGATTTAAAACATCTCAATTCTGTTCTTAGAATTTATTATAAATCCGGTTTAACAGTCACATTTTCACCTGATCAACAGTCTCAAATAAACAATAAAACTTTCTGTACATGTTTAAGCAGATGCATCACTGATCTGCTGCTTTTATAATAAAGTTTAACTTAAAGTTTCTACACAAGAGAAAATCTTTTCCCATAATTGTTCACCAAATAAACATGTACCAGGTGAGGAAGGGCTGGAGGAGTCTGTAAAAATAAAAGCCTTTAAAAACCAAACGCACCTGGAGGAAACGCAGGTAAAACTAAATGACAACATGAAACTCAGGTGTTGTGCGTTTATTATTCAGACCTGAAACATGTTAAATCTCATGACGCTGCAGCAAACAGGTCCCACCAAACATTTACAGAAGAACTTTTATATCAACTAATAAATAAATAAATACTGACAGGTTTCAGATAACAGCTGGGTCCCATCACCATGTGGGTTAAAAGGACCGTGTGTGTGTGTGCACGTGCGTGTGTAGGGGTTTAACTCTAGCTAACGGACTTGAGCGTAGACCAGGGGTGGATCCCACGGACGTCCAGCGGTGGGTTGTTGTAGAAGATGTGGTTGCAAAGCTCCTCCAGTGGCGGTTCTGGATCAGAGGTTGCGAACTGGGTGGCGTCCTCCACCTCCTTACGGATCTCAACATCTATTTCCTGTCAGTGGAGAATAAATTCCATCAAATATTTCAGCTAATTTTTCAAACAGGAGTTAGTGTCCACAGAGCTTTAAGGAACAGGAGAACAGGAACTGTTTCTGTAGAACGTGTGAAGATGATCAATAATGAATCTAAACTCAGGCGCAACGTGTAGGAGCTCCAGTGGTTCTCAGTCCTCCTCCAGGTTCTTGAAGGAAGTCTCAGACTTTGAGTTTCCACAGATGTTGCATCAGAGCAGGTTTCTAAGAATATTCTAAAGAAAAGCTCTTACAGAAGTTCTACATCAGAATCTAAAGGGAACCAACAACATGCAGAAGTAATTCTCTCATTTCAGCTTCAGTCACGTGAGTCCTGTTACACAAACATCACATGTTTACTTCCTGTTTGTGGTCAAACGTCAGTAAGTTTCTACTTCCCTTCTGACAGCGCAGGTCATTCAAAACTTCACCTGATACAAAAAGCTTCTACGTTTAAATCACTTTGATAATTTCACTTTTACTTGAATTAAAATCTGGTGAAACTCGCTGACGTAA
>SSNP01000039.1:2857558-2901898 GCA_006937955.1 Pachypanchax playfairii | reverse complement strand
CTCCCTGCTCTCTCTCTCACTCCCCCACTCCCTACTCTCTCTCACCCCCCCACTCCCTGCTCTCTCTCTCTGTGTGTTTTTACCTGTGCACCCACAATGCCGTTCCCTCCATAGAAATGAGGAGCATACATGTGCATCGAGCCTCCTTTCCCTTTGGCCACGCCCCCTCTACGACCTGAGCAGAAACCATGAAGAGAGCAGGAATAAAACAACACTTCAGTTAAGAAAACAGTCCAGTCCGTGTCAGTCTCACCTGTGAGCTCAGCCAGAATCTCTCTGATTGAAACACCTCGAGTGTACGTGTACCCGTGTGCACGGTAAGCTGTGATCAGGTGATCAGAGGAGCTGATGGCGGCCTCGATACCTGCTGCACAAGCTTCCTGTAACACAAGAAGAAAAAAGTTCTGGGCTTTAAAACAGGAGCAACAAAAACAACCTCCAGTAAAATAAAACAAAAAGTTAAAGGACATGCAGCGACTCTTTGGTGTGAAGGTGATACCTGTCCATCATACAGGTGACAGAAGCCTCTGATGATCTTCTGTTTGTAGAGCTGATCAGCTTTGAGCTCCATGCGCCTCACTGTCTGCATGGTACGATAATACTGGAGGCCCTGCTCCCTCGTTAGCTCCGCCTTCACTGGAGGCCCCTCCTCTAAACGGTGCAGGTCGCATTTCTACTGGAGAACAAAAAAAGAGTTTAATCAAACATCCACTTTGTTTGTACTTTAGATTGATCTTCTCTTAATTTAATCTGCCATCAATTTTTGTTTTTAACACAAAAGGAAGATGCAGAAAAGACTCGGAGAAATTATATTTTTCTCGCACCTTGATGTCAAATGTCGCCTGAGGAGTGAAGTCAGCAAAATTACGTGCAACGACGACTCTGGCACCCTGAAAAACACGGAGCACAATGATCTCAAACAGTGTGACATCATCAGATCACTGCAGCTAAAAAAAGCTTAAAGAACACGAGTCATCACACTAAGCAGCATGACGCTGCCTTCCTCTTCACAGCAGGGGGTTAGTCAGATTAGACAGACTGGAGGTCAGGATTAGACAGACTGGAGGTTAGGACTGGGCCTGCAGGTTTACACTGGGACTAACAATGATACCGTACAGCTGAACAACAGCGCGGGAGAACTTCAGCAGCCAAACCCAAAGATCTGAATCTACGCTTCAAATAGCTGCATGTTTAATCGACTGGCTGTTTTTCTAAACAAAAAATTCAAATATTTACATTAAAATGCATGTATGTTAATCTCACATAATCTGTGCATGTCAGTTAATTATGGTGTTCCACAGGGTTCTATGTTCGAACCCATTCTGTTGTTTCTGTTCATAGTTCCTCTGAGTAACAGAGAAATCTCCATCTCTGTACAGACGACATTTAACTGGTTTTCTATCAAAGAAAAGACACAAAAACATTTCTGAACCTACAGATCAGACTTAGAGAAAAAGGAGAAGCTTTTTCAGAGACAGATTCATGCAGAAGGTTTGATTAGGTTCTCCAGCCCTGTTAGTGAGCAGCCAGACACCGAGGAGGCTGAAGGGCTTCTTACTGGTCCGTCCCGCTGGTCGGTCTGGGCGCTAACTAACTGTGCAGCACAGGTTCTAGTACTGACTGGTGGTGGTTTAGGTGGTTGCCGCTGGGCGGGCGCCGCCGGTGAAGTTAGACTGACGTACTCTGACAGGTCAACCAGCAGCTGGGGAACACAGGAGCCAACCAATCAGAGCTGAGCACAGCCAGTGGAGCTCTACAGAGACTACAGGTGAGGAGACATCTACAGGTGTAAAAGCAGCAGCTAGATGGAGACAAACAGAACGACTAGAGCAGGGGTGCCCAAAGTCAGGCCTCGAGGGCCACTATCCTGCATGTTTTAGATGTTTCCCTGTTTCAACACACCTGATTCAAATGAACAAGTCGTTAACAGGTTACTGCAGCACTTGTTAAAATGCAGAGGATTAGAATCAGGTGTGTTGAAGCAGGGAAACATCTAAAACATGCAGGATAGTGGCCCTCGAGGCCTGGAGCTTGACACCCCTGGACTAGAGTCTAAAATAATAAGAAACACACCCGTCTAACAGAGTCTACAGTCCATCTGATGCCTCATAACAAAATCACTGTTTTATCTATTTTATTTAAATAAATTCTAAATTTGTTCATTCTAATCTTATAAAAACATTCCAGAGGACGTCCAGCTCTGTCTTATTGTAACCAAACACAGTGGTTGATAAACAGTTTAAAATGAGAAATATTCTGCAAAGTCTGTCTAAAAAGTGTTAAACAGCTGTTTAAACCTCCAGAGATCATTTTAAACAACAAAAACACAGATTTACACGATTAAACACAGAAACATTATCAGCTGTTTCTTCAGTTAGTTTCAAATGAGGTGCTGCAATGATTAAATAATAAACGGGCCGCAGTAGAAGGAAACTGTTTAAAGGTATATTTAAGTATGTACAGATGTTTAAACAGACTGTATCACAGGTACGACAGGTAGATAATCAGATTACAACCTATTCATGATGAGTTCTTTCAGCCTGCAGAGGGAAGGAAGTGTGGGATCAGGTCTACGGACAACCAGCAGCTGCTTACCTCCGACACCGTTTGGGCTCCCTACAGTTCAGGTGCAGGGGAGAGGAAGAGGAGGGAGAAGAGATAAATGGGATTGTTGTCTGTTTGAGAAGAATGAAGGCAGCAAAGCAGGAGGAAGGAGAGTGAAAGCTGTTTGTAAAAACAACCAGGTTCCTTCAGTCACTCATACTGATGAAGGTTCTATTGTAGGATCAGAATCATTTAAAGAGGAATTAGACCTGATTAATGTGGAATTAGATTTAGTGTCTGTAGGAACCTGATGTCACGATGCAACATGGTGCTTCAAGCAGCGTTACTGACAGAGATGCACCGACATGTTTCACAAACATTTTGATATGTGCAACATAAACTCCATGTTCTGGATCTAGAGTTCATGCAACTGTCTTGATCCTCATTTGTGACATTTCACTTTAAAGAGTCAGACGTTTTTGAACCCTTTTGAAGTGATCTTCATTACCAGTTCTCCAGGAGTTCTGAAGGACCTCACCTGAGACTTTTCAATCAGCTGATAGAGATAAATTAGTATTTTAGCACAAACAAACCAAATTCAAGATGAAGGCAGAACGGGGACCATCTCCAGCCCCTCGTGAAGCACGGCGGCGGCACCATCATGGTTCAGGGCTTTACTTCAGCCTATGCTGGGAATCTGTTGATGTCATTAAACACAGAACAGTTCGCTCAGGTTTCAAACCTTCCTGCTTTTCAGCCTGATGAGCCCAAACACCTGAAACATTACTGAAGCATCATAAAAGACTAAAACACAGACGACATCCAGAAAAAAACTTTACAAAGTTCTTCAATCAGCCTGGAGAACTTTAATGAAAGATAACTTCAAACGTTGTGATGAAAAATACGGATGAGCAAAATAAACTTAAATTAAACTTTCAAGAGTCAAAATAATGTTTTTAATTTCTATGAATTTAAATTAATGTTTCAACGTGTTTTAATAAGGGAACTGATTAGGTTCCTTTAAATTTACAAAATACACAAAACCAGGAGTGACTCAAGACTTTTTTGCACAGGAATGATATTAAATCAGCACCAATATCATCAGCAGCTCAAGCGTCCTTTGTTATTGGAGGAAAACAAACTAGAATCAGTCAGAAAACAATCCTGATTTCAGACAGAAAAACGAGCCAACCGGGTCTCCGGTTCCGCTGCTGCCACCCGTTAACGAGCACATTATTAGTTTAAACAGACACGTTAGCTAACGGTTAGCACGAAACGGTTCTGTTCGGAACCTCCACATTAAACCGAACCACTTACCACATTCTTCCCGGTGATCCTACAAAGTGCATTAGAAATCAGAGCTAACATCGTTTTCATGCTACTGAATGACGAAAAGACACCGAAGAGGATTAAAACACGTTAGCTGCTAATTTCCCGCTACAGCTCGTCCGGAAACTCGACCCTCAAACAAAGGTTCCGCCTAGGTTGTAACCTGTGAAAAGTGGGAGGATCAAAGAAACAAACATATTTAAGTCGCAAAATATCAACTTTGTTTCCAAAATCCTGTTTCCTTCATGTTTATGTGGTATCGTTGATATTTTTCATAGATTCAACCAAATAAACTGAAACAAATAGTTTGGTGACGGTTTTAATTAGTTTTTTCCAAACTGCCACGTGTCCAAGAAGACTGGTTCATCCCTTAAGTTTAAGAAACATTTTGTGATTCAAAGATAAGAGTTAAACAGCTTATAAATCAAACAAAAAATCTTTGCTTTATAAATGTTCAGGTATGAGCATGAAACTCAGTAAAATCAGCCAGAGTCCACAGAGAAACAAGTCTGAAATACTATTGATCAGCACAGTACTGTGTTCAGCTGGAGTCATGGAGCTTCTACTTTCTAAGAACATATTTATTTATGACACTAAGCCTCATTCTTCCAGCACACACACACCGACATGTGCATGTAAAACGTGTGTGTAGGCAACAGATATACAACATGTAACAGTGTCCTGTAACATCATGTAAAGGAGTAAAAATAATCAAAAGAAATCCCCCCCCCCCCACGTCTATATATTCATATATGTATATTTAAAGCTCCACTTTTGTGGCGTAGTGCTCCAAAGACACCAAGGCACAAACTTCCACTTTGTGGTGTAAATGTAAAATATGATATAAAAATGATATAAAGCTTCTTAAGTGTGTTCGTTGGTTTCAGCTGGAAGATAAACACTCCGGTGGTTCGATGCTCAGACGTGTGAATCTCTCACGACTCCACAGTTTGGTTAAAGTGTCTTTTTCCATCCAGGTAGAGCATCGACTCTGTTACACACAGACAACACGATCAGTTAGAGACGCAGACGTTAAATAATCATGAGAAGAACAGGAGCTTCATCATCTGCTACGTTTAATAAACAACATAAATAAAAAGGTTTTAATGTGGGTTTAACTTTAGTTTCTGTTTCCAGCTGTTTTTAGAGATAAATAAGAACCGAGAGGCACCAGAAACAGTTTACCTCCGTATGTCTTTGGAACGATGTTGGGGACGTCACAGTCTGAAGTGAAGGTGTAGTGGAAGATGTTAGTGGTGTTGTGCTGCTGCGTCAGCGGGTCGAACACCTCGCTGTGAACTCTGACCTGGATGTACTTCCCCTCAGTGTAACAGACCTGAACCACAGAGTCAGGAGAGAAACCAGCAGCTTGTTAAACTTTCTGCTGATTGTAAAGATTTACAGCTCTGATTTGTAACAGTCACTTTAAAAGAAGTAAAGAAACAAACAAACTTATGAATCCAAACACAAGATAGAGAAACATCTGTGACATCACTGTCTCACCTGAGACGAGAGCATCAACAAGGAGCCGATCTCAACGGGTTTCTGGAAGAGGATGTCATCAACAGCCACCAGAGTGGGTCGGCACCCTCTGTAACAAACCACGGAGAACAAGATGTTTTAAAACCTTCTCTAATCGTTCCCTCTGGGGGGTCTGAGTATCTCACCCGTAGGAACAAGCGTTGGCCCAGCCCAGCTCGTAGGCCTTCCTCATCAGGAAACCTCCAAAGATCCTGTTGAAGATGTTCCTTTGCTGAAAAAACACAAACAGTCTGAAGCGAATCTCACTTAGAGAAACAACAACAACTCAATCTGTAGAGAAGAAATCTGAGATATAATCTGCTGTTAGAACTGAAACCAGTTCGTTGGTCTCCGTCCTGCAGGTCCTCTGTCTCACCTGAGGGTGGCAGATCTCCAATCCTTTCAGTTTAGCATCTTCCATCCAAACTGAGTTTGGAGGCAAAAATCTGCTGCGGAAACTGACAGTACTGAAAAAAAAGCAGATAAAGTCCATGAAGGACATCATGAACAAACATGTTCCATCATCACAGCGTCGACATGACGGATCCAAACAACAACCTCACGTTACACACAATGCTGAAACGTTTCGGAGGCAGAGACGTTAAAGAACCAACGAGAGAAGAAAATGTTTCTGGACCTTTTTTATCATTTAAATGTTTCAGATCATTAAACAGATTAACATCTTTGTTAATTATATAAAGATAATAAATCAACTCAAAATAGTTTCCTACTTTGTGTCCAGCGTGTTGAGAAACAGACTGTGTATGATCTTCCTCTCCTCGTCTGTTGGAGCCACTTTCAGCAGCGACGCAGTGCTCAGCTCCACACGCCGAGACTTGTTAGCTTAAAATGTAACATAGAAAAGAAAAATCAGGTTTATATAATGATGCATGATGTAATGTTAGGATGTCATCTGGTTGTACCTTCTCCTTCCTGGAAGATCTTCTCTTCCTCTGGTCCATCAGGCTTCAGAGGATTAACGAACGCGGCTCTGCAAACAGATTACTGAGTTTAACTTCATGTGATAAAGAAGCAGCTGTAAAAGATCTTTAAAGATGTCTGAGACGAGAGTTTCATCACCGAAACAACAAACCCCAAACAGTCTGACATCACAGTCGTTAGTTTAATCTGGAACTTTTAACCTTCTACCTTTTGTTTTCTGGGTCTCGGGCCACCATGACAAACGTAGCATCCAGAACCGGGGCGTAGGCGCCATCACGGTACTGCAGAAGGAAGCAGAGACGTTTATTTAAACTAACAAAGATCTCAGTTCCTGTCTGAGTTACTTTCCTCCCTCCAGACGTGAACTACAGAACCGAGAAAACTCCTGATCCAGTTCTCGTCTCTTTATGTTCTGCTTCCAGGACTCAGACTCTCCTGTAATCTGCTAAAGGGGTTCTGGATCCACTGGATTATCTGAAGGTCTTTTAAAGGTTTTTCTTAATTTTGGCAGTTTTTTCACTCAGAATCTGCTCTGTCTTTAAACCTGAATTAGATTTTTGTCGGTTAATCTGGATTATCTGGATTATCTAGCAGTAAAATATAAAGAATCTGGAACTGTAAATATAAAACACTGAGATGTTGAACGAGTGTGATATTTATTTTACTTGTGACATGTGCATCTTTGCTTCGATGGATGTCTTCCCCACCCAGGTCACATGACCTGTGAACTTGATGTCACAGTCAGGGTAGATGACGTGCTGCCTCATGTCTGACTCACAAAAATAAAAGTCTCAGAGCCAAAACAAACCAAACCGTCTTTACTTTGTCTCAGATATGAGCGAGTCTTACCGATCTTATCCACCAGCGCAGTGACGATGGACAGAGGAGATCTCTTCAGAGTCGGATTGTAGGTGTGAGAGTACGAGATGAGGACTGCACAGGACAGGAAATGCTTTTAAATGTGTCTGACAGTTTCATCTTAACAGAAGTGATGCAGGCCGCGGCTGATACCTGCCAAACTGTCCAAGTCTTCCAGGATTCTTCCAAACCTGAGACGAGACAAAACCGAAAGAACCAGAAATCACTTCAAATCAAATCAACAGATGCAAATTCAAGTGATCTGCAAAGTAAGAGAGAAGAGGTCTCGCTCTGCGTTCTCCTGGTCCTCTCAGCTGTAGCTGGTAGATTACAGGTTAGAGTTACCTGACAGAGTTGTGATAGGTCAGGTACTTCTCCCTGAGCTGGGGTTCAGATCCCAGAGGCAGGTGAACCTCCAGGTAGCTGTCCTTCATCCTCTTAGCAGGAAGGTCACTTTGAGACTTGGCCAACATGGATGACAACGATGTGCGTTCTGCCATGGCCTGCCGATGGTCGCTGCAGGCGACATCTCAGATAAATAAAACAAACTAGAAAAACATTAAATATTAAAGTTCCTGCAAATTTCATGCAGTTAGTGGCAAAAAATAGAAATTACATGTAAAAATCTGATTCTGATCCTTTATATGTTGCTGCTACACCGAGAACAAAACAAATACACTCACACAAGCACCCGCACACACACACACACACACACACACACACACACACACACACACACACACACACACACACACAAGTGTGTTTTGTTATCCTTATGGGGACCGTCCATTGACTTCCATTGATTTTAGTAACTAGATTTATACCTAACCCAAACCCTTTTACTAACCTTAACCATTACTGATCTATAACTAACCCTAAGACTAACTAAAACTCTATTCACACCATACCTATAAACCTAACCCCTAACCCTAAAAAGGGGAGTCCCCCTCATGGGGACCAGGCTTCGGTCCCCACAAGAACCCTCGGACCCCAGAAAGATAGTAAAAGTCAGGAAACGGGTCCCCAGGAGGTCAGAAATACAAACCCACACACACACACACACACACACACACACACACACACACACACACACACACACACACACAAGTGTGTTTTGTTATCCTTATGGGGACCGTCCATTGACTTCCATTGATTTTAGTAACTAGATTTATACCTAACCCAAACCCTTTTACTAACCTTAACCATTACTGATCTATAACTAACCCTAAGACTAACTAAAACTCTATTCACACCATACCTATAAACCTAACCCCTAACCCTAAAAAGGGGAGTCCCCCTCATGGGGACCAGGCTTCGGTCCCCACAAGAACCCTCGGACCCCAGAAAGATAGTAAAAGTCAGGAAACGGGTCCCCAGGAGGTCAGAAACACACACACACACACACACACACACACACACACTTTAATACCTCCAGTTTGTTGACGCTCCCACGATTTCTCTCAGTCTGTTTCTCACTGAAACAAACAGACAAAACAATCAGACTGACACATCTGAGTGATGACGAGCTGAGGAGGACGAAGAGTTTCAAGGTTTTATGTTTCATGCTGTCTCTGCTTGACTTTTTAAACAGTCTGCTTCTTTTCACAGCTGGAATCTCAGGAAACACCAAAACATTTCTGAAACTGTAAAACTGTTTTACGTCCTACAGCTCAGACGATTTAAACACCGAGACAATATAAAACAAAATGCTGAAGCTACAGAGGAAGAAGAGAAACTTTATCAGTAGCAGAATCTGAATGTGCAGACAGGTGAGTTTCAGCTTCAGGTGAGAGGAAACCACATGCAGGAGGAAACATGGAGCAGTGAGTTCAAATGAAGCTGAGATAGTTTAGACTAGATCTGGTTTACCAACACGCACCGTTTGACACGTGTAACAGTGGATCTCCTGTCGAGAAAAAAACATTATTATAACATGTAAATAAAACTTTGACTGATGCTCAAAATGTAAAAAAAAACAAAAAACAGAGTAAAAACAGAAAAACTCAAACTGTTAAACCATGAAAGTGTGAAGAAGATCCAATACAAAGGTTCACACGAGGGACATGTAACTGGACCCTGCTGTGATTCAGGACTGGACCCTGCTGTGATTCAGGACTGGACCCTGATGTGATTCAGGACTGGACCCTGATGTGATTCAGGACTGGACCCTGATGTGATTCAGGACTGGACCCTGATGTGATTCAGGACTGGACCCTGATGTGATTCAGGACTGGACCCTGCTGTGATTCAGGACTGGACCCTGCTGTGATTCAGGACTGGACCCTGCTGTGATTCAGGACTGGACCCTGCTGTGATTCAGGACTGGACCCTGCTGTGATTCAGGACTGGACCCTGCTGTGATTCAGGACTGGACCCTGCTGTGATTCAGGACTGGACCCTTCTGTGAAGCAGGACTGGACCCTGCTGTGATTCAGGACTGGACCCTGCTGTGATTCAGGACTGGACCCTGATGTGATTCAGGACTGGACCCTGCTGTGATTCAGGACTGGACCCTGATGTGATTCAGGACTGGACCCTGCTGTGATTCAGGACTGGACCCTGCTGTGATTCAGGACTGGACCCTGCTGTGATTCAGGACTGGACCCTGCTGTGATTCAGGACTGGACCCTGCTGTGATTCAGGACTGGACCCTGCTGTGAAGCAGGACTGGACCCTGCTGTGATTCAGGACTGGACCCTGATGTGATTCAGGACTGGACCCTGCTGTGATTCAGGACTGGACCCTGCTGTGATTCAGGACTGGACCCTGCTGTGAAGCAGGACTGGACCCTGCTGTGATTCAGGACTGGACCCTGCTGTGAAGCAGGACTGGACCCTGATGTGATTCAGGACTGGACCCTGCTGTGATTCAGGACTGGACCCTGCTGTGATTCAGGACTGGACCCTGCTGTGATTCAGGACTGGACCCTGCTGTGAAGCAGGACTGGATCATGCTGGACCCTGCTGTGAAATGGGGACTAGATCCTGCTGTGAATTAGGACTGGACCCTGGTCTCTTACCCTGCTCCATGTCCGGGGCCTTCCCATGATGCAATGTTGTGCAGAGTGACCTGCCCATCAGGGATGCAGCTGAACGCATCATCAGTAACCTGGAGAGAGACACACGCACGCACACGCACACAGTAAAATCATCATGTTTCTGTGACTGGTGGACTTTGGGTCAGCTGGGTTCACGTGTGTGGGTTGTGTTACAATAACCTGATCGGTGAGTGGATCGGAACATGTGATGTTTGTTCTACTAGGTTCGCCTCTTGTTGGTTTGAAAGTGACACACCCTCAGTGTTTCACCCTGAATGCATCATTACTGACATATTTACAGATAAAGTGTAAAAAGCTCATTCTAAATAACAATAACAGATAGTTTGTATGAATGTTTTTCACGTCTCAAGTAAACTGTGAGACTTTTAGCACAGTGTTACTTCACTGACCTCGGTGAGAGCATCGCTGTGTTCCGGGCTGACGGAGTCCAAAGTTCTGAGGTCCGGGCGGAGCAGGTGAGCTGGACAATAACAAAGAAATCTATAGTTTTCTCTGGACCCGGGCCGCTGCCAAACAACCGAGGAAATACCGCCGGACAGTTTCCGTCATACGTCACGACGTTCATTAAGAGATGACGCAATTGCGCAAGATGTTTAGATGTGCTTTTGAAACCTGCGTAAAGTCTGTCAGGCAGTTTCAGAGACTCGTCGTTAAAATTATAAAAAGTATCGCTATCTTCCATAATCTAACGATGTTATTACACTCTATCTATCTATCTATCTATCTATCTATCTATCTATCTATCTATCTATCTATCTATCTATCTGTCTGTCTGTCTGTCTGTCTGTCTGTCTGTCTGTCTGTCTGTCACTTGTTTCTGGCATTCTGACAAATTTAAATCTCATGTTACACCTTTACCTTTCCGCTCACGGGTCTGTTGTTGTTATAACATGACAAAGCAGTGCGCTGACACGGTTCCGGATCAACCCCACCTTGTTGGAAAATTCCACTGGTGTAACTCAGACAGAATAACAGCTACTTTCACCTGATCTGAGTTTGCAAAGAGTTTAATTAAAGGATTTTTCAGAACAAGTTGTTTTAAAAGTTATTTGTAATTAAATATTTTCAGAGTGCTTTAAATAAAAAAATATAGAAAATTAATTCTTAATTTGCGTCATTTTTAACAACAGTTTCATCTTACATCAAGAATCTAGTGTATACAAATATATCTCTTAAATATTTGTAAATCTGTGTTCTATTTGTCTGTTTAGCTTTACAAATGTTTGTCTATAAGTTCAAAATCAAACGTGAACCGGAATCAAACTCCTTGTGTGTAACATACCGGGTCAAATAAACCAGATTCTGGTTCTGAAGTAGAAAATATCATAGAAAAATACTTTATAAATTGTTTTTACGACCACAGTCTCCTGGTGTGACTGTGATCTGATAGGCTGAAAAACAGCCAAGGTCGTTGCTGATTGGTTAGAAATCTGAGATCCGCGTGAAGCAACCAGTAGGAGTCGAGCGCGAGCGGACTATATAAGTTCCGGCAGACACAAAGGCAGCGTAGTTTAACGGCAGCGACCCGGTGGAGGGTTCTGAACTGGATGTTCTTGTCTCGACGAACGCGTCCGGACCAGAGGCTGACTGTGGGGGAAAAGCCACTGCGAAGCGAATGAAGAAACACCTGATCTTCCACTTCACATACAGAGGACTTCTAACGAGAGGAAAAAAGAGTAAAAGAAGAAAATGGAGTATAAATTACGAAAAGCTGAGCCCAAGGACGTGCCAGATATATTACGATTGGTGAAGGTGAGAAACGCCAAAATAAATAAAAACGAGTCGACATAACGGTAAACAGTCTTGTTAACGGCTGATGACATCAGAGTTCCGTTTCACGGTGAGAAATAAGTCAGAGTTTCCGGAGGAAGTCCGAGCTGTTCGGGCCCTTTTGTTTATCGCCAGACGCTCATCGCCGCCTCGACCTCCACCTCTCCAAATATGGGCCGTCTGTGGTCCGGTTCTTGTCGAGTCTGACCCGGATGAGACGGGATTACATCAACACAGACCCGACTCAACAACATAAGTCACGCGCGCTTACTAAAAGCTTCCAAATTCTATGTAAATACACTGATCACGTGACCAATGTAAAACCATGCCTGTAAACGGATTATGTTCCAAAGTAAATGTCGATAAAATAATTATTTAAAAATTGCAACAAAAACATCCATCTGAGGAACCCAAGACATTTACTGAAGGGAGAGAACATTGATGATTATATTAAATTATCAGATGGGTCTAAAAGATCATTAATAAACGGTGATAAAGTGCCTGACGCTGTAATACACCAGATATTTTTACAGACTTTTATTTTCCACAGTCGAACTTTATTGTTTTTATCTGCAATCATTAACAGCTGATTTATGAAGTTAATTATGAGTTCCAGCTGGCCTCACGCTCTCATTTCCATCTTTTCCAGGAACTTGCTAAATATGAAGAGATGGAGCACCAGGTCACGCTGACCGAGAAGGGTGAGTTCCACGTCCACACTGCTCAGAACGTTCTGTCAGCTCTTTTCCTTCTGTGTTTACTGAAGTTTCAGTTCCTTGTAGATCTTCTTGAGGATGGATTTGGTGAAACCCCGTTTTACCACTGCATCGTCGCTGAAACTCAAGGACAGAACAACAGTGAAGGTAGAACAGAAACCCAAACACGCAGCTTTATCTCATCTTTTAACAAGCAGCAGCCTGTTTCCTTCAGCTGCTGGCAGATGGTCTTTCCAGCTGAAGGATTTAATAGCTCCATTTTTGGAGTCAAATAAAGTCAGACTTTAAATTTGATGTGTTAAATGTCGCAGGCCAGTAAAACTGCCAGGAATTATGTGAATTCTGGAAACTTTCCATCTAACGGGAAGAAGTGGGTTAAAGGTCAAATAGTTAAGTCAGGAAAACTGATGTGTTCAGACCGAAGCTTCACTCAGACATGTAACAGAACGTGGGATTTATCTGATATGACATGGATTTATTATTATTAAACGTTTTTCTCTTTATTTAAATTCAGACATTTTATTTAACATGTTACGCTCCTTCTGTCTGGCTGCAGGTTCGAGCGTGATGGGTTTTGCCATGTACTACTTCACCTACGACCCCTGGGTGGGCAAACAGCTCTACCTGGAGGAGTTCTACGTGATGGACGAGTACAGAGGTACGAGAACTCATGTTCATGTTTCCATTTTATTTTGAAGCTACAGGAATAAAGATCCTGTTTGTGTATCTGGTTTCAGGTCTGGGTATCGGCTCGGAGATCCTGCGGCACCTCAGTGATGTAAGTACTGATTCCACACACGGCCTCTGAATGTTTTCTTGGGCTGTTGTGATTGTGTTCAGATGCATTATGGGAAATGTAGGCTCATGTGAACTAGAAGTGAGAGAACTTTACGTCCGCAGTAACAGTTTGGATCCTTCTTTGACCTGGTATGTTTCTGTTCCTCCTCCAGCTGGCGATGAAGACCCGCTGCACTGGTATGATGTTCGTTGTGGCGGAGAACAACGAGCCGTCCGTCCAGTTCTACAAGCGGCGTGGTGCTGAGGACCTCTCCCAGGAGGAGGGCTGGAGGCTCTTCAGGTTCGACAAGGACAGCCTGGTGAAGATGGGCACCCCATCGGTATCTGAGGAGTGATGGGAGGTCCATCAGAGCAGGACAGGAACCCCAGAGTCCAAGTAGATGTGCTGATTGTTGTGAACTCAGCTTCAAAACAGGGAAGAGTTAATCCCAATAATCTGTGCATGTAGTTTGAATCATTTATTCTCACATGTTAATCTGACCTGGTTATTCTCACATGTTAATCTGACCTGTGTTTATTCTCACATGTTAATCTGACCTGGTTATTCTCACATGTTAATCTGACCTGTGTTTATTCTCACATGTTAATCTGACCTGGTTATTCCCACATGTTAATCTGACCTGTGTTTATTCTCATGTTAATCTGACCTGTGTTTATTCTCACATGTTAATCTGACCTGTGTTTATTCCCACAAATTAATCTGACCTGTGTTTATTCTCACATGTTAATCTGACCTGTGTTTATTCTCACATGTTAATCTGACCTGTGTTTATTCCCACAAATTAATCTGACCTGTGTTTATTCCCACAAATTAATCTGACCTGTGTTTATTCCCACAAATTAATCTGACCTGTGTTTATTCTCACATGTTAATCTGACCTGGTTATTCCCACATGTTAATCTGACCTGTGTTTATTCTCATGTTAATCTGACCTGTGTTTATTCTCACATGTTAATCTGACCTGGTTATTCTCACATGTTAATCTGACCTGTGTTTATTCTCACATGTTAATCTGACCTGGTTATTCCCACATGTTAATCTGACCTGTGTTTATTCTCATGTTAATCTGACCTGTGTTTATTCTCACATGTTAATCTGACCTGTGTTTATTCCCACAAATTAATCTGACCTGTGTTTATTCTCACATGTTAATCTGACCTGTGTTTATTCCCACAAATTAATCTGACCTGTGTTTATTCCCACAAATTAATCTGACCTGTGTTTATTCCCACAAATTAATCTGACCTGTGTTTATTCTCACATGTTAATCTGACCTGTGTTTATTCTCACAAGTTAATCTGACCTGTGTTTATTCTCATGTTAATCTGACCTGTGTTTATTCCCACAAATTAATCTGACCTGTGTTTATTCCCACAAATTAATCTGACCTGTGTTTATTCTCACGTTAATCTGACCTGTGTTTATTCTCACGTCTGTCATTCAGCCAGTATTTTTTACTGTTTAACCAATAAAAGACGTTATAATCTCACCGTGGTCTCGTTTGGTTCTTTGTAACATGTTTTGTGGTTTAACTGCTTCTTATTTATCCACGTGTGTAAAGTAAAAACGTTGTTGTTGTTTATAACGTTGATTTTAGTGATAAACACTTCAGCATCATAACACTAAGTTTTGGACGTGTAAAGCATCAGTTTTGTTGTTACTGAGAGAAGCATGTAATTTAAATGTTGCTGCGTGACGTGAAGAGACACGCAGCGTCATGGAAGAGGGTCTGCATGTTGGTTTTGAGTTTAAAATCAGCTGATTTAGTTTTTCTTATCTGACGTTTTAACATAAGAAATGTGAGCAGGTCAGTTTAAAACCTGGATGATCAAAACTAGAAGAAAGAGACATGGAACACGGAGACTCAGCAGGAAGTTCTTTCATGAGACGTTCAGCTGAGAAGTTTAAACAGGAAATGAAGATCCGACACGTTTACAGACATAAACAAAAGGATTAATCCAGGATTTGGTTTTTAGTTGTAACTGAGTCACAATGTGACATTAAGATGAAGCAGAAAATTACAAACTCTAAAAACATGAAAACAGCTGGACGCTTTTTCACAGGAAACATCACTAAAGTTCTCCTTCAACACGAAGAACACGTGGAACTGAAACTCTACAGAAACACATTCTTTAAATCAGTGAAGTGACGTGTTTGTTTCCTGAAACCAGCACGATGCGTCTGGTTTCACATCCACATCAGACACAATCAACAATCCAAACCGTCTCCGTTCTCACGTCTTTTTATTCCTCCTTCACGAGGAGATCAAAGAACATGAAGAATAACATTTTCAAACATCTGGTCTGTTTAAAAGTCTGAGTGGAAGATCAGCTGTTTGTTCCGTTGTTCCCCGTTTCCTTTGGTTTCACCAACTAAAACAAAAAAAAACCAAGATTTTCAAAATAAGATCAATTTAACAAAGCAAATACACGTAAAACAGTAAAATAGAAAAGCCTCACCTTCTTCCTGCTCAGTGGAGGATCTTTCCACAGTGTTTCCATGGCAACGCGGCCCTGCTGTGTACAGGTGAACGCAGAGTCTCGACTCACCTGGTAGAAGCATGTTAGTTTTATTATTAAAGCAGATATGATATGATATGTACCATTTAAACCTCGATGTTAAACAACATGTCTCTGGATCTAAAACTCAGGGGAACATTTAAAATATGAGTTTTAATAAGATAAAACAGCTGTGATGGGCACAACGTATCAACAGTTAGTACATGATGTAGTACAGTGTAGTACTGTATGTGTACTTCTACACACCTTTAACAAGGTCGCCGCCTGCTGAGGATAAAACATGGAGGCGCTCAGAGACATGAGTCCAACAGGAAGTAACAAACGCTTTAATCTGGAGCCTGAAAGTCAGAAGAACATGTCAAAGACCACGAGGCAGGAAGACAAACAACATCTGTGGGCTGTCCAGGATTTACAGGACGTCCAGGGTTTAGGGGACGTCCAGGGTTTAGGGGACGTCCAGGGTCTACAGGAGGATCATGATCAACGTGTTTTACCTTGAGCCAAATACAGTCCGAGGAATCCGGAGAAACCCACCACGGCCATGCTGGGGTAAAGGTCAGGAGGGGGGTCACTGAGGAACTGATACGTGTCTGAGGGTGAAAGGAACCCAGATGAGGTCAAAGGTTAGACAAGTGAAGACAATGTGAACAGCTGACTGGATCTCACCGGTGACGGTTGTTATGGACATATTGATGGTGGGTTCCACCGTCCGGTACAGCTGCTGTGGACAGGAAGAAGAACTGGATTAACGGGGATTAACGAGGCTCGTTAGTCTGTAACGTGAAGTAAAAGCAGCTCGTTCTGAAATCAGGAAACAAAACATGAGTTATTCTAATAAAACTGAAGTTTCACTCATGAATCTTTTCAGAGACATTTGAAACAAACAGACTGGAGATTTAAAGCAGCGGCTCCCTGAACAGTTTCTTCTTTTTGTTTTGATTAAAACTTTTACACACTTTGTTTTTGTCCTGATGGGTTTCAGAAGTTCTCCCTCCATCCTGGTTCCACCATGAAGAACCGGTAACGCGTCAGCTGACTGAACTGATATGAGCTGCTGACAGTTTCCAACTGGAACATCACAAACACACTTTTCCTTCACAGTAAAACAAACTGGTGCTGATACTCGTATGAAGTCGAGGATTTTTGGGATAAAAACAAACAACTTCCTGTCAGAAACAGGAAGCATCAGCAGTTTGACTCAGAAACATCCACCTGGATTCAACAACCAGCTGTTTTTACCATCAGATCTTTGACTCACCGCAGCGTTCTGCACCGCGACCTGGATCGTTTGCTGCAAATGGAAGAAAAAAAACATCTTAAATAACTTTATTAACAACTAAATAATCACAGAATAAAGTGCGATCAGTCTGAAGTTCATCTGAAGAGTCCAGGAACCTTCAGACTGTAACAAGAGATTTACCTTATAGTCTGGTCACACCCACCTGACACTGGCTGGTGTAGGGCTCCGCCCACTTCCTGAGCGATGCCACGCCCTGCTCCAAGTGTCCTACCTCTGACTCCATGTGCAGCGGTTTGGTTTCAGGTCTGGTGTAGAGAGATGGCAACTGAAAGGAACATGGTTCATATTATCATGTGACCACAGAGGTAATAAAGAAGGTGACGACGTGTTCGGAATTTTAGTTTCTTCCCCTTCGTTGGTATTTTTTACCTGTTCCGGCCTTTTTGTGTTTGTTTCTTGAATCATCGCATGACTTCATGTAAATGTCACTTTTTTCTTTCTGTCACATCAATATTTACTTTTAGTTTCTCTTTATTATTAAGTTACATGTTCTCTACACTCAGGTGAGCTATCGAACCGCCGGATGATGACCCGGATGGAGGTGATGGTGAGAGGAGGAGGAGCTTTTTACAGGAACAGGTGTCACCTGAAATCAGAGGCAACCTGCTGGAAAGACCCACGTGTTCAACAGAGACTGAAAAGCTGAGACCACCTGCTGATTAACAGTCTGTAAACTTCAGTCACAATGACCCGTACAAACACATCTTTAGTACGAATCTCCTGTTCCCGACGACATCCGGAGGTTCTGGTTCCTACAGGATGAACATGAACAACTTGATGAATCCTTGAGATTCTGAGGTGATTTTCAGTCGTACGCTGGCTGCAGCGCTCTTGCGCTCTTTATACAGGCGTGTGGAACCTTCATCACATCTACTGATGTCACAAATATCTTTGTTGTAAGATGCACGAAACAACCAGGATAATTATATTCAATTTAATATACTACATTCCTTATATCAACAAGAAGACAAAATAAAACCTGTGACACAAGCATGTGCACATCCCAGCCGTCCCCAGTGTGAGTCCATTAAATCATCTCATCCTGCCGACGTTTCAATGTAAAGATTGTGCTGTTCAGCCAGTTCAGTATTTCCGCACTGTCTGTTATACCTTTATTGTCCGCTTGATGACGCAGGTAAGTAAATTAAGCATCATGACACCTCAGACCACTTGTTGAAACACATGGATAAAAAGCTTAATCTCATATCGCCACTGACAAGTCACATGATCAAAGTTGCCGTTAACCGGTTGAACTGTTCGATCTGATCAGCCAGACATATAAATCATTTATCAGCCCTCTAAAACAGAACTCCGCCCACCAGGCGGTAAATGGGGCGGGGTTTATCCATCGCATAGATGCTCGTGTTTTTTTTTTAAACAAACTTGGATGATTATAAAACATATAGCAGCTAAAACCTGATGCAAGTTACTGATTTAACTCACCTCATCGATGCTCAGGTGTGAGCTCTTCTTCTTTCCTTCAGTCATCAGGGCCGTTAATCCCGGAGCGGCGGTATAGCGACACCTAGTGGACGGCAGCGTAACAAAAACAAATAACGACTCCGCAGGGTCAATTATACTCTCACATTCAGACGAATCACGCCTTAAAATTGACACGTAATATTTAAATATCTAATATTTAATAAAAACCTCAATTTTCTGTCATTTTACAAAGAGAGGCAGAAGCTAGCAGCATGCTAAACTCACACGGAGTCGCTTCTTTTAAACGGATTTTTGTTCTAAACGAACCGCAACTTGCAAACACAGAAACACAGTCAATAAAAAAGAGAATTATTCACAGCTGGTAGCAGTTTTTCAAACGCAGTCTTCATTCAGAGGACTTCGGCGTCGCTACGGCAAGCCGGAGACAGACTAGACAAAGCGCGTGCGCGTTGCACGCAAACGCGAACTGTAAAAAGTAAAAAAAAACTTCCGACTTTAATATGCTGTAAAAAAAAACACACAAAAAAAAATCCATCCTAAGGGGATTTTTGAGTTAAGTCACTTGTTTTAGTCAGTAAAAACTCAAACATATGAAAGTTGATCAATATGAACATTTATTTATTTATTTCTGGAAAGAAGTTACAAATTGTTTCCAAAGAGTTTCTACTTGGATTGTAAGATATGTTTCCTTCTTGCTTAAAGCCGAGCGTGTTTAAATCCTGTTCCTGCTGCTGCTCTGACTGAAGCGTGACAGCAGCTTCATACATGTGATGTTCATGTGATCAGTGACACACAGAGGGATGACA
Organism: Pachypanchax playfairii; assembly: GCA_006937955.1. Taxonomy (NCBI): domain Eukaryota; kingdom Metazoa; phylum Chordata; class Actinopteri; order Cyprinodontiformes; family Aplocheilidae; genus Pachypanchax; species Pachypanchax playfairii. The sequence continues at coordinate 2,882,293 of SSNP01000039.1, read as the reverse complement.
TGACGGGCTTGTTCTCCTGGAAGTGACATGAACTGTTATTTGAAATGTTTGGAACTCTGATAAGTTTGTTTTCTATCTACTTCCTGATATATTTACTGTTTGCATCCAGTTAAATGAAGAGAAATGGAATAAAATCTGTTGCTGTTTCCGTCCCTGACTGTCAATCAGACGGTTTCTCAGAGCATCGACTCATGCAGCGCTGCTGGGATGAAGACGACTAAACTCACAATGAAATGCTCCATAATAAATAAATCTACAGCTGTTACTGCATAGCTCAGTGAAAAGCACTAACATCATTAAATAAATAGGATAAATACGCAGCTGGGAACAGAACTGCATCAGGAGGAGCTGTAGCCCTTTCACAGTTGGATCAACAAGAACTGGAGCTGGTCCTCGAGCCTGGCTCGGTGGCTCCAGGATCAAGGCGCTGGACTGCTGAGACATGCAAGCTGTTTGAGGACAGCAAGTTCGAATCAGGTGAAGAGCGGTGGTTTGATTCCACGTCAGTGTCTGAAATCAACACGGCATGAAAACCTTCGAAACACTGGCGGGTATCTCATCAGCTGATCATTTCATGGGCTTGTTAATCCCAAAACAAAAAACATCTGACTGAAATAAATCCACACGTGCAAAATATAGCTCTGTTTTGTCTTATGAAACACAAACACGCCTCCAGAACCGTCTTTACCTGAACGGACGTGGAGGTTTAAATATGACACAAAATCCAACATGTTACAGTAACAACATCAAATCAAACATCATCCGTCATCAGCTTCACCTCAAAAACTTTGGCACCAAAAGAAAAACCTGATAAAAACTGAGTCGTTTCTGATGAAAAAAAACAAAAAGACAGTAGAAACACATCGTTCCTTTAAAAATGAGGTTTTTACAGTTTTATAAAGTATGAGCAAAACTAAAAACAAACATGTGCAGTTTCATCAAAGCTGCAGCGAATCTCAGGAAATGTTACTTTTCCTTTTCTGCTGAAGCAACATTTAATATTTAAAGGAGTAAAATGATGTTTTTCTGAATAGAATTGAAACAGGAGCAGTTTAAACCTTAAACCTAACTAACTCTACTCCTCAGATTAATCTTTTATTTTAACTCTGGAGACTTTTTGTGTGATTATTTATTTTACTACATTTCATTTACATAGTTAATAAATGGTAACTCAGTGACAGACGCTGTATTTTCTACATCTAAATCGAGTCACATCAAGATCGCTGCTGGTCTCAGCAGAACATATGAACTTTCAGCTGTTCTGGTTAAATTAGATATTAAAACGATTAAACATTTAATTCTTTGGCTCTTTGTTCATGTAACTTTAAGAGACGGCAGGAAAACAAACTCCTCATGAAGAAGAACTTCTGACTAACGTTCTGCACGTTTTGTTTCTCGTCACTGAAGTTCAAACTGCTTCTGTGTTGTAATAATCTGAATGTAAATGAGCCAGCGTTAAACCAGCAGATTATTTCATGATGTCATCAGTGAGAGTTCATTTCAGACACTGCTGACCGTCTCTGACGACACGCTGTAAAACTCCAGCTGCTCACATGTAAGACTTTATATACACTGAATATAAAACTGATAAAGTGCAGGGAATGTAGACGAGTAAAGCAGCTCGCAACTTTCTACCATCAGGACTGAGGAAACTCTCAGGTGTCATGGACGACTCTCTCTTTAACACACACGTTTCACAGGAGATGACGTGGCGAAGCCGTGTTATATGAACATGAGCTCGGGTCGGTGGATGTCTGGAAGCGAACAGCAGAACCGGGACAGAAAGCTGGAACGCACTGGAGGAGAGAACTGAATCTGTATTGAGCGTCTGAAGCTACATGTTACGTGTTGTTACATGTTTCCTGCGTATGTAGAGACGGATTATACAGATACTACATCACCGAACACGGTTCGATTCTACTCATCAGCTGATGGGAGGCTTTATCTCAGATATATGTTTGTAGGCCTTTAAAATATTCTTAATTTTTGTTCATCTGGAGTAACAACATCTGAAACATCTGGAAGCAGGAAGAGAACCTCAACTGATGTCCGTCTCCGGGATCAACTGGTTCGTCCTGATCCGAACGCTTCCAGTGCGTTTCTGCAGAAAACCTGACTGATCGAACAGGAAGCTGATCGAACAGGAAGCTGATCGAACAGGAAGCTGATCGAACAGGAAGCTGATCGAACAGGAAGCTGATCGAACAGGAAGCTGATCGAACAGGAAGCTGATCGAACAGGAAACTGATCGAACAGGAAGCTGATCGAACAGGAAACTGATCGAACAGGAAACTGATCGAACAGGAAGCTGATCGAACAGGAAACTTATCGAACAGGAAACTGATCAAACAGGAAGCAGATCGAACAGGAAGCAGATCGAACAGGAAACTGATCGAACAGGAAGCTGATCGAACAGGAAACTGATCGAACAGGAAACTGATCGAACAGGAAGCTGATCGAACAGGAAGCTGATCGAACAGGAAGCTGATCTCAGTCCAAACGTAAACCAGCAGTATGAAGGATGACTACGTGTTTTTTCTCTAATTGTTGGAGGAAAGTGAATCTGAAAACTACCTCAAGGCTTCGTTAATCAGGAAGAGCAGCCCGACGGCCACGCCCTTCTCTCACCTTTTAAAGAAAGTGCTGGTCTCTAGTTTAAAAGCCTGCGCGTCAGTGACTCCCCCCCACTCCCACCTGGAAACACCTGACCCCTCCCCCCTCACTGGACACCTTTAACAGTCCGATCCCGTCTCTATAAAAGGAGGCGTGATGTGAAGTAGACCTCAGCTGCAGCGTCTCACGTGCTCCAGTACAAACTCTGGGAAGTGCAGACTGCACACCTGCAGACCGTCCAGTTTGCAAGGCATTCTGGGATACTCGTCCTCCTTCCACTTGTTTTCGTCAGGGTCAAAGGTGAGAATAGAGTCACTGTAGTGGCCGTTGTAACACAGGCCGCCCAGCACCATGATCTGCCTGTCCAACACCGCCACCCCGTGGCCGCTTCGCCCGATGGGCATGGAGGCCAGGATGGTCCACTCGTCAGTCTCTGGGTCGTAGACCTCGGTGGACGGGCAGCCCTGCGACTCAAAGGACGCTCGCAGGATCACGCACACGCCTCCGAACACGTACAGCTTCCCGTTGTGGGAGATCATCTTATGGAAGCAGCGTGCGTAGTTCATTTTAGATTTATTCTCCCAGCAGCTGGCGTGAGTCCCGGGCAGCAGCGGACCGCGGCTGCCGCGTGTCCTGTGTGAGTCCAACCCACCTGAGCTGCTGCCTCCGCCTGCCTCCCGCCCAGGATCAAACACACACACCTGTTTGGAGGTGGAGGAGGATGTGATGCCACCTGTGATGTACAGTTTACCATTTAGGACCGTCCCCTCGTGGCCATACTTGTTTACAGGATACGGGTCCACAAACTCCCAGCGGTCCTCTGTGATGTCATACCGCTCGGTGGAGTAGAAGGTCTCATCACGCGTACGGCCCGCCACCGCGTAAATAAACTTTCCAATGACCCCCACCGCAAACTCTGACCTGCAAACAACAAACATATTCAGACATTACTGAAAATTAATCAGAACCGAAACACAAGGCGTTAGACCCTCGGAGTCCGCTCACCTGGGCACAGACATGTCCGCCATGCGTAGCCACGAGTTCTGACGAGGATCATAACGATACACTTTAGAGGAGGCGTGAAATTCCCCATCAGGACCCAGTTCCTCTCCGCCCAGCAGGAAGGCAAAGTTATTAACGATGGCCAAGCAGTCCGGTCTCAGCGGCACCTGCGGACCCTCCAGCTCCCACCACACCTGGTAGACAACACGCAGCCAATCAGTTTCTCTGAATGCACAGAACTGATCCAGTCCCTATGTCACTGACTTTCCTGTAATCCTTGAAGAGGTTCTGGATCAGTAGATTCTGGATCAGCAGTTCTGCAGTTTTTCTTTGGACTTTGGTTGATTTTCTCTCTGTTTCTGTTCTTTACTGACAAACAACCGATTACAAAGTTTTTCTTTTAATCACAAAGTCTGAAGAAAACCTTGAAAGATCTTCAGGGAGTCCAGAGAACCGCTGATCCAGAACCACTTCACCAGGTCTGACTGCTGGACGGAAGATGGACAAAACAAAACAAGGTTGTGTGACGCGTTCAGAACCCAGCTGCACCTTGGGCCGCTGCAGCAGCAGGATCTTGCTGTTCACCATGCTGTGGCCGATCATTCCCCTGAAGACGGCGGTCTGTGGGCGGACGGAACGGATCCGGTTGGACCGCGTCTCCACCAGAGGCTGCTGGTTGACATCATGGAAGTAGCTGAGCGCCTGATCCACTTCCTGCCTCAGCTGCCTGGAGTAACGGTAGAATTCAGACGTTTTCACCTGAGAAGACAGGAAGAGGGGATGTGACCAAGTCGATCGCTGAGCAGAGAGTTGCATCATGGGTAATTTATTTGTTTTCTGAGGCAGTTCTGAACATGTTCAGTTGGCTCGTGCAGAATGTTCTGATGAGTTCTCAGTCCCACAAAGATCACCTGAAAGTCAGAACTCGACCTCCACAGCTCTCAGTTCACCTCGCTGGTTCCACCTGACCTGAACACGGTCACCTGACCTGAACACACTCACCTGACCTGAACACGGTCACCTGACCTGAACACGGTCACCTGACCTGAACACACTCACCTGACCTGAACACACTCACCTGACCTGAACACACTCACCTGACCTGAACACGCTCACCTGACCTGAACACGGTCACCTGACCTGAACACGGTCACCTGCCCTGAACACACTCACCTGACCTGAACACACTCACCTGACCTGAACACGGTCACCTGACCTGAACACACTCACCTGACCTGAACACGGTCACCTGACCTGAACACACTCACCTGACCTGAACACGGTCACCTGACCTGAACACACTCACCTGACCTGAACACACTCACCTGACCTGAACACACTCACCTGACCTGAACACACTCACCTGACCTGAACACACTCACCTGACCTGAACACGGTCACCTGACCTGAACACGGTCACCTGACCTGAACACGGTCACCTGACCTGAACACACTCACCTGACCTGAACACACTCACCTGACCTGAACACACTCACCTGACCTGAACACGGTCACCTGACCTGAACACACTCACCTGACCTGAACACACTCACCTGACCTGAACACGGTCACCTGACCTGAACACACTCACCTGACCTGAACACACTCACCTGCCCTGAACACACTCACCTGACCTGAACACACTCACCTGACCTGAACACACTCACCTGCCCTGAACACACTCACCTGCCCTGAACACGGTCACCTGACCTGAACACGGTCACCTGACCTGAACACACTCACCTGACCTGAACACGGTCACCTGACCTGAACACGGTCACCTGACCTGAACACGCTCACCTGACCTGAACACGCTCACCTGACCTGAACACACTCACCTGACCTGAACACACTCACCTGCCCTGAACACACTCACCTGCCCTGAACACACTCACACACTCACCTGCCCTGAACACGGTCACCTGACCTGAACACACTCACCTGACCTGAACACGGTCACCTGACCTGAACACGCTCACCTGACCTGAACACACTCACCTGACCTGAACACACTCACCTGACCTGAACACACTCACCTGACCTGAACACGGTCACCTGACCTGAACACGGTCACCTGACCTGAACACGGTCACCTGACCTGAACACACTCACCTGACCTGAACACACTCACCTGACCTGAACACACTCACCTGACCTGAACACACTCACCTGCCCTGAACACACTCACCTGCCCTGAACACACTCACCTGACCTGAACACACTCACCTGACCTGAACACGGTCACCTGACCTGAACACGGTCACCTGACCTGAACACACTCACCTGACCTGAACACACTCACCTGACCTGAACACACTCACCTGACCTGAACACACTCACCTGACCTGAACACGCTCACCTGACCTGAACACACTCACCTGACCTGAACACACTCACCTGACCTGAACACACTCACCTGACCTGAACACACTCACCTGACCTGAACACACTCACCTGACCTGAACACACTCACCTGACCTGAACACGGTCACCTGACCTGAACACACTCACCTGACCTGAACACGGTCACCTGACCTGAACACACTCACCTGACCTGAACACACTCACCTGACCTGAACACACTCACCTGACCTGAACACACTCACCTGCCCTGAACACGGTCACCTGACCTGAACACACTCACCTGACCTGAACACGGTCACCTGACCTGAACACGGTCACCTGACCTGAACACGGTCACCTGACCTGAACACGCTCACCTGACCTGAACACACTCACCTGACCTGAACACACTCACCTGACCTGAACACACTCACCTGCCCTGAACACACTCACCTGACCTGAACACACTCACCTGACCTGAACACACTCACCTGCCCTGAACACACTCACCTGCCCTGAACACACTCACACACTCACCTGACCTGAACACACTCACCTGACCTGAACACGGTCACCTGCCCTGAACACGGTCACCTGACCTGAACACACTCACCTGACCTGAACACGGTCACCTGACCTGAACACGGTCACCTGACCTGAACACACTCACCTGACCTGAACACACTCACCTGACCTGAACACACTCACCTGCCCTGAACACACTCACCTGCCCTGAACACACTCACACACTCACCTGCCCTGAACACGGTCACCTGACCTGAACACACTCACCTGACCTGAACACACTCACCTGACCTGAACACACTCACCTGACCTGAACACGGTCACCTGACCTGAACACAGTCACCTGACCTGAACACAGTCACCTGACCTGAACACGGTCACCTGACCTGAACACAGTCACCTGACCTGAACACACTCACCTGACCTGAACACACTCACCTGACCTGAACACGCTCACCTGACCTGAACACGCTCACCTGACCTGAACACACTCACCTGACCTGAACACACTCACCTGCCCTGAACACACTCACCTGCCCTGAACACACTCACCTGACCTGAACACACTCACCTGACCTGAACACACTCACCTGACCTGAACACGGTCACCTGACCTGAACACGGTCACCTGACCTGAACACGGTCACCTGACCTGAACACACTCACCTGACCTGAACACACTCACCTGCCCTGAACACGCTCACCTGCCCTGAACACGGTCACCTGACCTGAACACGGTCACCTGACCTGAACACGGTCACCTGACCTGAACACGCTCACCTGACCTGAACACGGTCACCTGACCTGAACACACTCACCTGACCTGAACACACTCACCTGACCTGAACACACTCACCTGACCTGAACACGCTCACCTGACCTGAACACGGTCACCTGACCTGAACACGGTCACCTGACCTGAACACACTCACCTGACCTGAACACGGTCACCTGACCTGAACACACTCACCTGACCTGAACACACTCACCTGACCTGAACACACTCACCTGCCCTGAACACACTCACCTGACCTGAACACACTCACCTGACCTGAACACGGTCACCTGACCTGAACACGGTCACCTGACCTGAACACGCTCACCTGACCTGAACACTCTCACCTGCCCTGAACACACTCACCTGACCTGAACACACTCACCTGCCCTGAACACACTCACCTGACCTGAACACACTCACCTGCCCTGAACACACTCACCTGCCCTGAACACGGTCACCTGACCTGAACACGGTCACCTGACCTGAACACTCTCACCTGCCCTGAACACACTCACCTGCCCTGAACACGGTCACCTGACCTGAACACACTCACCTGACCTGAACACACTCACCTGACCTGAACACACTCACACACTCACCTGCCCTGAACACACTCACCTGCCCTGAACACACTCACCTGACCTGAACACACTCACCTGACCTGAACACACTCACCTGACCTGAACACACTCCCTGACCTGAACACGGTCACCTGACCTGAACACACTCACCTGACCTGAACACGGTCACCTGACCTGAACACGGTCACCTGACCTGAACACGGTCACCTGACCTGAACACACTCACCTGACCTGAACACACTCACCTGCCCTGAACACACTCACCTGCCCTGAACACGGTCACCTGACCTGAACACACTCACCTGACCTGAACACGGTCACCTGACCTGAACACGGTCACCTGACCTGAACACGGTCACCTGACCTGAACACACTCACCTGACCTGAACACACTCACCTGACCTGAACACACTCACCTGACCTGAACACACTCACCTGACCTGAACACACTCACCTGCCCTGAACACACTCACCTGACCTGAACACGCTCACCTGACCTGAACACGGTCACCTGACCTGAACACACTCACCTGACCTGAACACACTCACCTGACCTGAACACACTCACCTGACCTGAACACACTCACCTGACCTGAACACGGTCACCTGACCTGAACACACTCACCTGACCTGAACACGGTCACCTGACCTGAACACGGTCACCTGACCTGAACACGGTCACCTGACCTGAACACACTCACCTGACCTGAACACATTCACCTGACCTGAACACACTCACCTGACCTGAACACACTCACCTGACCTGAACACACTCACCTGACCTGAACACGGTCACCTGACCTGAACACGGTCACCTGACCTGAACACACTCACCTGACCTGAACACACTCACCTGACCTGAACACACTCACCTGACCTGAACACACTCACCTGACCTGAACACGGTCACCTGACCTGAACACACTCACCTGACCTGAACACGGTCACCTGACCTGAACACACTCACCTGACCTGAACACACTCACCTGCCCTGAACACACTCACCTGCCCTGAACACACTCACACACTCACCTGCCCTGAACACGGTCACCTGACCTGAACACACTCACCTGACCTGAACACGCTCACCTGACCTGAACACACTCACCTGACCTGAACACACTCACCTGACCTGAACACGGTCACCTGACCTGAACACGGTCACCTGACCTGAACACACTCACCTGACCTCAACACACTCACCTGACCTGAACACACACACCTGACCTGAACACACTCACCTGCCCTGAACACACTCACCTGCCCTGAACACGCTCACCTGACCTGAACACGCTCACCTGACCTGAACACGCTCACCTGACCTGAACACGCTCACCTGACCTGAACACGCTCACCTGACCTGAACACACTCACCTGACCTGAACACACTCACCTGACCTGAACACACTCACCTGCCCTGAACACACTCACCTGCCCTGAACACACTCACCTGCCCTGAACACGGTCACCTGACCTGAACACACTCACCTGACCTGAACACGGTCACCTGACCTGAACACGGTCACCTGACCTGAACACACTCACCTGACCTGAACACGGTCACCTGACCTGAACACACTCACCTGACCTGAACACACTCACCTGCCCTGAACACACTCACCTGCCCTGAACACACTCACCTGACCTGAACACACTCACCTGACCTGAACACACTCACCTGACCTGAACACACTCACCTGACCTGAACACACTCACCTGACCTGAACACACTCACCTGCCCTGAACACACTCACCTGCCCTGAACACACTCACCTGACCTGAACACGGTCACCTGACCTGAACACGGTCACCTGACCTGAACACGGTCACCTGACCTGAACACGCTCACCTGACCTGAACACGCTCACCTGACCTGAACACGGTCACCTGCCCTGAACACACTCACCTGACCTGAACACACTCACCTGACCTGAACACACTCACCTGACCTGAACACACTCACCTGCCCTGAACACACTCACCTGACCTGAACACGGTCACCTGACCTGAACACGGTCACCTGACCTGAACACGCTCACCTGACCTGAACACGGTCACCTGACCTGAACACACTCACCTGACCTGAACACACTCACCTGCCCTGAACACACTCACCTGCCCTGAACACACTCACCTGACCTGAACACACTCACCTGACCTGAACACACTCACCTGACCTGAACACGGTCACCTGACCTGAACACGGTCACCTGACCTGAACACGGTCACCTGACCTGAACACACTCACCTGACCTGAACACGGTCACCTGACCTGAACACACTCACCTGACCTGAACACACTCACCTGCCCTGAACACACTCACCTGCCCTGAACACGGTCACCTGACCTGAACACACTCACCTGACCTGAACACACACACCTGACCTGAACACACTCACCTGACCTGAACACACTCACCTGACCTGAACACACACACCTGACCTGAACACGGTCACCTGACCTGAACACGGTCACCTGACCTGAACACGGTCACCTGACCTGAACACACTCACCTGACCTGAACACACTCACCTGCCCTGAACACACTCACCTGCCCTGAACACGGTCACCTGACCTGAACACACTCACCTGACCTGAACACACTCACCTGACCTGAACACACTCACCTGACCTGAACACGGTCACCTGACCTGAACACACTCACCTGACCTGAACACACTCACCTGACCTGAACACGGTCACCTGACCTGAACACGGTCACCTGACCTGAACACGGTCACCTGACCTGAACACGGTCACCTGACCTGAACACACTCACCTGACCTGAACACACTCACCTGACCTGAACACACTCACCTGACCTGAACACACTCACCTGCCCTGAACACGGTCACCTGACCTGAACACGGTCACCTGACCTGAACACGCTCACCTGCCCTGAACACACTCACCTGACCTGAACACACTCACCTGACCTGAACACACTCACCTGACCTGAACACGCTCACCTGACCTGAACACACTCACCTGACCTGAACACGCTCACCTGACCTGAACACGGTCACCTGACCTGAACACGCTCACCTGACCTGAACACGGTCACCTGACCTGAACACACTCACCTGACCTGAACACACTCACCTGACCTGAACACACTCACCTGACCTGAACACGGTCACCTGACCTGAACACACTCACCTGACCTGAACACACTCACCTGACCTGAACACACTCACCTGCCCTGAACACACTCACCTGACCTGAACACACTCACCTGACCTGAACACACTCACCTGACCTGAACACGGTCACCTGACCTGAACACGGTCACCTGCCCTGAACACAGTCACCTGACCTGAACACAGTCACCTGACCTGAACACGGTCACCTGACCTGAACACGGTCACCTGACCTGAACAGGTGTGGGTGAAGGAAACACATGAAGCTCCTGACCCAACAGACACTTTTCTACCTGTCCGAGTGCAGCACTCACCTTCTCAAAGATGTCTGCCGGCGTCATGAGACAGAAGCGGATGGACTGCACGATGGTGTCCGTGTGCCTCCAGCGCCGCCGGTCGTGTCTCAGCCACGCCTGGACGGCTTCGTACAGCTCGATCTCAGGAAAGCGGCTCAGCGCGTCGCTGTTCAGGTACGCCTGGTTTAAAAACACAAGGATCATGTGACGAGACGCTCGACTTCCAGCTGAAAACAGCTGATCACACAAATCTGGAAAGAATTTCCAGAGTTTAAATCTACAAACTGAGACGTGAGGAATGAGCCGAACATGTTCAGGTTTCGCCACCATCACAACGACCTAATCGGCGTCGGTTCAATTCCCTCACAGAACATCAGAATCGTCACTATTTCAAAGTGTCTCTGTGCTGGCAGTCCAACCTGGAGTCTCTCGAGGCTGAGGTAGGACAGGAAGTCGGGTCGACTCATCAGGGGGACAAAGTTTTCGAGGAGGAAGTTGTCGAGCTGCTCCTGGACGCCCTCCACGCCCACGCTGAAGTCCTCCAGGAGGCGCATGACCTCAGCACAGTTCTCCAGACAGATCTTAGCCAACAGGAAGGAGCAGCAGAACTCCACCGCCTCCGTCAGCTGGACGTACATGGCTGCCTGCGGGGACAGGAGCAGGTTCTGCGTCAGCTCACATGTAAATATTTACCTTTGCAGCATTAAACGCCGCTCGTCTGATACCTGCAAGATCTCCTGCACGGTGGGCATGCTGAGCTCCAGAGAGCCGTAGTACATGAAGCGGAGGATGTGTCCGAACCCGGCAGCCGTCAGTCCCTTCATGTGGATCTTATCCTGGTCCCGCTCCCTCATGTCTGCTGTGAACATGACCCGGAAGTAGTCGCTCTGCGTGGCCAGGAGCGCCTTGTGGGCCTGCAGGAGGAGGAGCCACATGTCAGGAGGTTCAGGTAAATGTTTGTGTGTGTTTGAGAGACAATAAGCTAACGTCACCTGGAAGTGGTGTTCCTCTATCAGCAGCGTAACGTCCAGCAGCAGACGCTCCTCGTACAGCGCCCGAAAGCCTGACGACACACTCCCATCATGCACCTGGGACAGGTACACCTCCACATCCGCCCCCGACATAACACACCTGAAGGAGTACCAGCAGAGCATGATGTCATTCATGTAGGAAAACAAACCTGTTGTGTGAAGGTCGTTTCTCTGTGAACTCATGAAGCAGGAAGATCCAATAAGACGGTCAGAACTTCAGCTGCAGACGCTCGAGGCGCCGACACACTCAGAGCGATGGCAGAAACACACACACACACACGCACACACACTCACCTCTGATTGGCCACGGGCATGTCAGAGGGGGTTGTCCGAGCCAATCAGAGGACAGTGCCCCTTGTGTCCAGTAGATGCTAACAAAGTCCCTTTTCTGAGCGTCAATCACCTGAACAACAGAGCCAACACAACGTTAAAGCATCAACGTGTGAAAACACACATCACATGATCACGTGTCTTCATCCAGGTTGTCTATGAAACCACAGCTGGATTACCTGTCCAGGTGTGCCACGATACAGAACGTTAATTACAGGATCATTGAGTAGTTTCATGTGTTGTTGACCGATTTCAGCACAAATCAGCTGTTTTTTAAAACAAAGATATCAGACATGATTCCACGTGAGCTGCAGAGAGTTATTAAAGTTTTAACTGTGAAATGTGACGAGACACGAGCTGTTGAAGGTAAAAACGGATCCAGAAGCTGGTTCAGAACAACTGGTCCAAACCTGGAGGACTGGAGTGTTTCTGGATTAGCTGAGTGTGTTGCTGCTTTTACAGCAGAGACTAACAGTAAAGTTATTAATAATTAATGACTCAATAAACATTGATCAACAGAAGGTCTCAGGTTGAAGGCGGCGCCTCCCTCTCACACGTCCATGAGCAGCATCAGGATTTACTCCAGAAAACAGTTTATACATAATGTCAGGCTACAGAAACTTTAATCCAGCTGTCGTTTCTTTATATTTAGCTTTTAATCAGCCAGATGATACAAAGTAAATACTTTTGTAACGAGGTCAGCAGTTTAAAAACAAGGTGAACTTTATTAACTTCATCTTTCAGGAACTTCAGCTGTGAGGGGGGGGGGTGTATGTGTGTGGTGGTGCGGGGGGGGGGGGGGGGGTCGTACCTTTTGGAGCCCGGATGAACGATCACAGACTGTGACGTCTGAGCGCTAAGGGGCCGCTCGCATTTCCTGTGTTTATGTTTCCCCGGTTCTAATAGAACACAGAAAAATACTTGGGTCATCATGATGCGTTCAGGGACCAGCTGGTTTCAAAATCCAGTAGAACACAAACATCTGCTGAAACAGAAACATCTGGGCAGCTCGTACTGAAATAACATTTCATTTAATTGAGATTTTATTGATTTATTGGCCACAGATTGTTAAAGAGGGACTACTGATCACCTGCTGATGAAACACTGCTCCGTTACAACATTAAACACATCTCACTTCAGTCACAGTTCCACAGGTGTGAAAGTGATCTGACAAATCCAGCTGCTGGTCAGCTGTTAAACACATGGAGTCATCTCGCTACAAGTGAGGTGGTTTACCTGACTGAAACAAGCAGCTGTCAGGTATTTCTATCTGAAGTTTGTCATTAAAACACTCATCCTGAGACAGACCCTGACCTGAAGTGACAGAGGAATCAGCAGGTAACACCTGAGACTCAGGTAGGATTAACTGGAATAGCTGCCAGTCACCGTTGATCCATGTAAATACATTCAGGTGTGTTTCGTTCAGAACCCCGAACCAAGCGGGTCGGACTCGCTCCGGTATCCGGGAATAAGACCCCCGAACTAAGCGGGTCGGACACGCTCCAGTATCCGGGACTGACGTGCGGAAACGGAATCAAGTGTCCGTCTGTGGTTAAGATCACCAGGGAACAGCTTTAGCTTAGCAGGTAAATCCAGGCGTCTCACCTCGGCGGTGCGAATCCCCACAACCCCTCTTGGACCAGGCAGCTCTGGCTCCGTCAGACATGAAGTTACGGGTTCGATTCCGCGATCAAAACAGCGGAGGGCAGCGGTGCACCGCCATGTTTTCGCTGTAATCCATCTGTCAGACGGAAATTCCCTCCACACGACTCTAAATTAAACAGGTAACAAGCCGCAGCGGATTTACTGACACCATCTTCTGCACCGGCGTCATTTCCGTTCTGGACGGAAGTGAAGGGCGGGAGAGGACAAACAAAGATCGTGTAGGAAGATGCGTCACTACAGCAAAAACAAATAGCACAAATCAAAAAATAATAAATAATATACATTATATAAACATTATAGCAACTTCGATATCATATATAATAACATATTCTTTCAATAAAAAAAAACAATTAAATGCAGTAAAATAAAAGGTTTAATTGTTTTTATTCATCAATTTCATATGATAATCGATTATAACTTTTTATAAACATATTAGTTTAGTTAAATTACTTGACTTTGCAATCTTATGATCATGAATTATTTTTTTCATTTTTTCTTTATAGTGGCAGGAATAGGCTTCCATAACATATAAACCGCAAATCTTTGTAGTAAAAATGTCCTAATATCTGTAAACGTTTGGAACTACAAACCTGTTTTGGGAACTACAGGTAATTAATGACGTCATTATTTAACGACGGACCTGGCACGTGAATATTAACGCACTTACTGAAATGTGTTTAATATTTGGATAAATAACAGAGCTAAAATCACACGTCGGGCTCGATAACCATCAAATAACAAAAGGATAAAATAGTAAAAACATGTAGTAATTAAATAAAAGGTTCTCTGGGAAGGCGATCAGTTGCATCAGCCTTTCAAAAAGGACCCCAGTGACTTAACTCGAAAGAAAACGATTTTCGTATGTAACTGAAAACATAATAATTGCACTTTTTGTTCGTAGAATTAAGATAGTTCATTGATTTTGTCAGACATAAAAAGATTGGTTGTGATTGATTTTGAAAGGAAGAATTTTGGTAAATTGATCAGGCATTCGCCCGAGCTTCCTCTCTTATTCCTTTTCCATTCAAGATGGCGGGTGATGAGTCTGGGACGACGCTTGGTCAGCCTCATCTGGCTCAACAAGACCTGAACACTCTGGTTAGTGTCCATGTTCCCGCTTCTGCTGATCAATAAATAAATGTTTCAGCCTATCGGTTCATCAGCTGCTTAAAAAAAACTCGGAGCAGGTGGAAACCAGGTATGTAATCAGAGGCGCCCCGGCACATGACGCCAGGCCTGACGGAGTGGAGAGGTTCCGAACCATGTTCCACTGGTTCCGGACAAGGCTCCACTGGCTCCCAACCATCCTCCGCGGGTACCCGAGGCTCCACATCTAGTACCGGTACTGGTCTGTTATGGTACCGGTACCGGTCTATCACAGTCTCTTTGTTAGATATTTAAATATTAAGTTTATGGAGTTTGTTTAAATAATCTTCATGTTGTTTCACTCAGTGACTGAGACCTTTTTTATAAAATTGGAAACATAAAATAATAAAAAATATTATTTTAGAAGTTTATCGCAGTGTTAAATCACTTCCCGTACGGATGCTGGAGAAGATAAAAAAGCTCTTACGTTCTCTCTGGTTGTATAAACTCAAATCTAAAATCTGTCAGGTACGTTTTTTTAATGTTCCTGCTGTTTCCTGTTTTCATACATTTGATAAGATCTTTTAATGAAGGACGACATGTTTCTGGTTCTTCCTCTTGGTTTTATTCCTGCTCTCCTCTTCAGTTTATGGGAGTTTGGAGTTTTATTCTGATCATTAGTGTCCACCAGTCCCTGATCAGTCCTGAATGTTTACAGTCCCTGATGGGGGGAAATGCTGGTTTGTGGTAAATCTGATGCATCACAGCCCAAAATGAGGAACATGTTCAGCTACAAGAGCTGATATTATAAATCCTGTTGTTGTTTTGTTCGGGTCTGTTTAGGCCACAGCTGGATTATTGAGTCTTTACTCACAGCAACAAATGACCTGCAATGTTTAAATGTTTGTCCAGTTTTGATTAATCTGATTTAGTAACATTTCAGATTAAAACGCTTGTGTAGTTTAAAATAAGTTTAGTTTTTTCTGATGTGATGTAAACGTACTGGAATGTTTTGGACTTTGAGTCACCTGCTTGGCGTATCTCAGTGTGCTGCTGCTACTCATTGTTTCCTTTAATCCCCTGGATTAAACCCGGAGCTGCTGCTCAGCTCGGTTCAGCTCATCCTGGGTTTTTGGGTCAAACCTGAGTGTTTTTGTGTTTTTTGGCAGGATGTGTCGACCTTGACGCCTCTCTCTCCAGAGATCATCAGCAGGCAGGCCACCATCAATATCGGTACAGAAATAAAACATGTGATCATTTGTGGGTTTTCTGTGCAGGTTTTAAACCTGTTCTGACCCGGTTCTTCGTCTCTCAGGCACCATTGGTCATGTGGCTCATGGGAAGTCCACAGTAGTGAAAGCCATTTCTGGTGTTCACACCGTCAGGTTCAAGAATGAGTTGGAGAGGAACATCACCATCAAGTTAGGATATGCAAACGCTAAGGTGTGTGGAGCTGCAGCGAGGGCACATCAAAGGATTATTTCATTTCAGTTCTATTCTGATCCCTGGTATCAACTGGTTCTGTTAGAACCAGTGTCTCTACACAGTCTGGTTCTGACCTCCATGTCTGTCTCTGCAGATCTACAAGCTGGACGACCCCAGCTGTCCCAGACCCGAGTGCTACAGGTCGTGTGGAAGCAGCACTCCTGACGAGTTTCCCACAGATATCTCTGGAACCAAAGGAAACTTCAAACTGGTCAGGTGAGTCTGACACCTGTCACCTGCTGACGCTGTTGTTCTGACTCCAAACAGCTGAAGGATAATTGATCTTGTCCAACATGCGGTCCAAAACTTTGTGTCTTTGGTCCTGCAGCTCTCAGACAGTCACAGTTTGACATCAGTAACCAGATTCACCTCTACTGAACACGTTTCTTCTCTTTCTGGTAGACACGTGTCGTTTGTCGACTGTCCTGGCCACGACATTTTGATGGCAACCATGTTGAACGGCGCTGCGGTCATGGACGCAGCCCTGCTGCTTATCGGTGTGTGTTTAATCCATTCAAACGATGCTGGTTTCTTTCACCCTGCTGTGTCAGGCTGGCTTCAGTAGATCGATTAAACTCCTATCAATGTTTCTGTGCAGCGGGAAACGAGTCGTGTCCTCAGCCTCAGACTTCAGAACATCTGGCTGCCATTGAGATCATGAAGCTGAAACACATCCTGATTCTTCAGAACAAGATCGACCTGGTGAAGGAGAGTCAGGCCAAGGAGCAGTACGAGCAGATCCTGGCCTTCGTGCAGGGTGAGATCAGTTACTGTCCATCTCAGGGAGTTTGTGAGGAACCCGTCGACCTCAGGAAGTTGGACTTTACGTCTGAACTGCTGTTTGATCTGTTTTAGGGTTTTTACACAATCAGAATGTTTTAACAGCTAGTTGATGATGTCACACTAACCTTTGAACTGTGAGAAACATTCAGATCTTTTGCTTCCAAACTCTTGAATCACGCAAGCTGTTTGTCTGTTTTCACCCAGCGTGTCTGTGAACCCCTCAGTGAGCTCCCAAACATCCAGATATTTAAATTCAACTGGAAATGAAGCATCTATTTAACTCCTCGTGTCTTCTACACAAAACTCTGTACAAACATACAGATGAACACGTGACCATCAGAACCTGCCGTCGCTCACGGGTCAAGAACTTCTTTTCAATACGGCGTTTAGTTTAGTGGTTACCATGGTGACCTGGGTGAGCCTCTGGTTTGGTTACCATGGTGACCTGGGTGAGCCTCTGGCTTGGTTNNTTTCCTTTAATCCCCTGGATTAAACCCGGAGCTGCTGCTCAGCTCGGTTCAGCTCATCCTGGGTTTTTGGGTCTAACCTGAGTGTTTTTGTGTTTTTTGGCAGGATGTGTCGACCTTGACGCCTCTCTCTCCAGAGATCATCAGCAGGCAGGCCACCATCAATATCGGTACAGAAATAAAACATGTGATCATTTGTGGGTTTTCTGTGCAGGTTTTAAACCTGTTCTGACCCGGTTCTTCGTCTCTCAGGCACCATTGGTCATGTGGCTCATGGGAAGTCCACAGTAGTGAAAGCCATTTCTGGTGTTCACACCGTCAGGTTCAAGAACGAGTTGGAGAGGAACATCACCATCAAGTTAGGATATGCAAACGCTAAGGTGTGTGGAGCTGCAGCGAGGGCACATCAAAGGATTATTTCATTTCAGTTCTATTCTGATCCCTGGTATCAACTGGTTCTGTTAGAACCAGTGTCTCTACACAGTCTGGTTCTGACCTCCATGTCTGTCTCTGCAGATCTACAAGCTGGACGACCCCAGCTGTCCCAGACCCGAGTGCTACAGGTCGTGTGGAAGCAGCACTCCTGACGAGTTTCCCACAGATATCTCTGGAACCAAAGGAAACTTCAAACTGGTCAGGTGAGTCTGACACCTGTCACCTGCTGACGCTGTTGTTCTGACTCCAAACAGCTGAAGGATAATTGATCTTGTCCAACATGCGGTCCAAAACTTTGTGTCTTTGGTCCTGCAGCTCTCAGACAGTCACAGTTTGACATCAGTAACCAGATTCACCTCTACTGAACACGTTTCTTCTCTTTCTGGTAGACACGTGTCGTTTGTCGACTGTCCTGGCCACGACATTTTGATGGCAACCATGTTGAACGGCGCTGCGGTCATGGACGCAGCCCTGCTGCTTATCGGTGTGTGTTTAATCCATTCAAACGATGCTGGTTTCTTTCACCCTGCTGTGTCAGGCTGGCTTCAGTAGATCGATTAAACTCCTATCAATGTTTCTGTGCAGCGGGAAACGAGTCGTGTCCTCAGCCTCAGACTTCAGAACATCTGGCTGCCATTGAGATCATGAAGCTGAAACACATCCTGATTCTTCAGAACAAGATCGACCTGGTGAAGGAGAGTCAGGCCAAGGAGCAGTACGAGCAGATCCTGGCCTTCGTGCAGGGTGAGATCAGTTACTGTCCATCTCAGGGAGTTTGTGAGGAACCCGTCGACCTCAGGAAGTTGGACTTTACGTCTGAACTGCTGTTTGATCTGTTTTAGGGTTTTTACACAATCAGAATGTTTTAACAGCTAGTTGATGATGTCACACTAACCTTTGAACTGTGAGAAACATTCAGATCTTTTGCTTCCAAACTCTTGAATCACGCAAGCTGTTTGTCTGTTTTCACCCAGCGTGTCTGTGAACCCCTCAGTGAGCTCCCAAACATCCAGATATTTAAATTCAACTGGAAATGAAGCATCTATTTAACTCCTCGTGTCTTCTACACAAAACTCTGTACAAACATACAGATGAACACGTGACCATCAGAACCTGCCGTCGCTCACGGGTCAAGAACTTCTTTTCAATACGGCGTTTAGTTTAGTGGTTACCATGGTGACCTGGGTGAGCCTCTGGTTTGGTTACCATGGTGACCTGGGTGAGCCTCTGGCTTGGTTACCATGGTGACCTGGGTGAGCCTCTGGCTTGGTTACCATGGTGACCTGGGTGAGCCTCTGGCTTGGTTACCATGGTGACCTGGGTGAGACGCCTGCTTGGTTACCATGGTGACCTGGGTGAGATGCCGGCTTGGTTACCATGGTGACCTGGGTGAGATGCTGGCTTGGTTACCATGGTGACCTGGGTGAGCCTCTGGCTTGGTTACCATGGTGACCTGGGTGAGCCTCTGGCTTGGTTACCATGGTGACCTGGGTGAGATGCCTGCTTGGTTACCATGGTTTCTGTGGATCTCAGCTCTATAATGTTCTCACACTTGAGTTCTAACCAAACTCAGACCTTTTTTCTGAGTTCAGATTGTTACAGATTGTTGGAGTTTCTGGCAGCAGCTGTATCCAGCTGTAACCCTAACCCATGTTATTTCTGCAGGTACTGTGGCTGAAGGCGCTCCCATCATTCCCATCTCCGCACAGCTGAAATACAACATCGAGGTGGTTTGTGAGTACATCGTCAAAAAGATCCCAGTTCCCATCAGAGACTTCACCTCCGAGCCCAGACTCATCGGTAAGACAAACAGCTGTTTCCTGTGTTTTCTGTCTGTCTGTCAGTGTGTTGAATGTTTTGTGCTTCAGTCATCAGATCCTTTGATGTGAACAAACCGGGCTGTGAAGTTGATGACCTGAAAGGGGGCGTGGCCGGAGGAAGTATCCTGAAGGGTGTGCTCAAGGTGAGGACTTGACATTAATGTCTCCAGCTTTGATTCAGATGTTGTCTGAAACTCCTCCCCCCATGTGACCTCCAGGTGGGTCAGGAGATCGAGGTTCGGCCCGGCATCGTCTCCAAAGACCAGGAGGGGAAACTGATGTGCAAACCCATCTTCTCCAAAATAGTTTCTCTGTTCGCAGAGCACAACGACCTGCAGTATGCCGCACCAGGAGGCCTCATCGGTGAGATACCTTTTCACACCTTTATGAGATGTTAGAAGGGAATGGAGAACAAACGCTTCATTCTTCTGTGTGAGGTCAAGAAGTAAAATGAGTTTTTGTCCAGGAGTGGGAACGAAGATCGACCCAACGTTGTGCCGAGCAGATCGGATGGTCGGGCAGGTTCTCGGAGCCGTCGGCGCGCTGCCAGAGATCTTCACCGAGCTGGAAATTTCTTATTTCCTCCTTAGAAGGCTGCTGGGAGTCCGTACAGAAGGAGACAAGAAGGCTGCTAAGGTGAGCTGTGCATCATGGGAAATGGAGTTTCTTATTCCGGTAAACGCCATCTGATAAGTGAAGGTGGGATGCAGAGGGATTGTGATCGTCGACTTCCTTCGTGTTCTCCAGGTCCAGAAACTGTCTAAGAATGAAGTTCTGATGGTGAACATCGGCTCGCTATCGACAGGCGGTCGGGTCAGCGCCGTCAAGGCTGATCTGGCCAAGATCGTGCTCACCAACCCGGTGTGCACGGAGGTGGGAGAGAAGATCGCTCTGAGTCGACGTGTGGAGAAACACTGGCGGTAAGAAATGGATGATCCACCATACAGCGTGAAGTCAGACTGACGGTTTATCTCGTGTTTTTAAACCGTTTAATTCAGTTACACAAACACGTGACACGCTGCTGAAATGCTTTTTTTGAAGCTGCTTTTACATGAAACGTCCGTCTTCTTCTGAGCCGTTCCTCGTTTACGTCATCGTCATGTTAATCTGTCTGGAACAGAGTGATAATTTCATGAAGATGTGAACTGATTTCCTCCTCTTTGCTCCTCGCAGTCTGATTGGTTGGGGACAGATCAGGAGAGGCGTGACCATCACACCAACAGTGGATGACGACTGAACCGGACATCACCTGGACAACGCCACCATCCCACTCCTCTAGGCTTTTTTGTTTTGTTTTTATTTTTCCTACATGGAGGACGTGAAGGCAACTCGGACATTTCACAGGTTTCCAAACGTCTCCTGCGTCTTCTCTGCATTTCTCTGTCTGCAGCAACATAAAGGTTCAATTCAACCTGTTTCGTCCTGCTGGAGATAAAGAAGAGCAGAGGAGGGGCTGACCCTGGTAACAGTCCTCCACACCAGGAGTCCAGTCAGTACAGAACCAGTCCTGCACTGGCTGCACGTTCAGATCCAATAAAATACATCTGAAAAGATTCTGCTCGTCTTTGAGGATTCGTTTGTTTTAAAACAAGAATTTGATCCTTTAATCTGAGCGTGAAGCTGTAATGATTCTTTCACATGAGAATAAAACGTGTTTACAATCTGCACATTTTATCACCTGGAAAAAAACCCAAAATACTTCAGTGTGAATAAATGAGTCAAATATAAATTATCTATTTCTTTTAAAAAGGACAAATATAATTTGTGATGTTTGTCAGATTAACAGAAGGATTAAAAGTGATGGATTAAAATGTCAAGATCAAGTTTTAATCCAAAACTTCTGTTATAGTGCTGTGCAAAACTCCTGGTCCGGTCCAGTCTGCTCGGACCTCAAGACTGTCCTGTAGTCTGGGTCCGGATCAGTAGTTCTCCAGACTGTCCAGGTCCGGATCAGTAGTTTTACAGACTGTCCTGTAGTCCGGATCAGTAGTTCTATAGACTGTCCTGTAGTCCGGGTCCGGATCAGTAGTTCTCCAGACTGTCCGGGTCCGGATCAGTAGTTTTACAGACTGTCCTGTAGTCCGGATCAGTAGTTCTATAGACTGTCCTGTAGTCCGGGTCCGGAGCAGTAGTTTTACAGACTGTCCTGTAGTCCGGGTCCGGATCAGTAGTTCTATAGACTGTCCTGTAGTCCGGGTCCGGATCAGACTTTCAGCAGGTTTTTATTCTCCAGGTTCGAACTTCGTTAAACTTTTTTGGCTGTTAAATAAAACCGGATCACTTTCACCGCAGAGGTCTTGTTACTGGTCTGACGACCAGGTAAATAAACCCACCTGGATGTTTACTAAAGGTGTTGTCGCACTTCCGGGATGAACCACCTGACCAGCACGAGACGTCACGTTGTGCAGGTGCAGCGCAGCAGCTGAAAACAAGAAGTGATTTCGTCTTACGGAACCGAAATTTGATCCAAATCCTTCCTACAAACGAATCCGGTACCAGCTGATCAGAGTTCTGCGAGTCCAGAAAAACTGAAAACGATCCACGTCCGTTTATTTTGTTTTCCTGTATTTTATGTTCTAAATTGAAATGAACATCATGGATCCGACAGGTAAGAGTTCTGATTTATTACTTTTTGTGTCTTAGTGTCTGTTTTGTTTATTATTATTATATTAAAACAGATTTTTTTATCAGGTGTTTAGAAGAAGTTCTCAATGTCATTAAAGAACGCTGCAGAACCCTGTTCTGATGCTGGAATACTTCTTCTGTTCTCCACATTGCTTTAATATCGTTAAAGTCCATGTTCTAGGGGGGTCAGTCCAGGACTGTTGGTGATCTTTGTGTAACTGGTTGAAAGCTGGTTCTGTCCAGTTTGTCTTTGTAAGGTGACATGGCAGATGTCAACGTGTCTCTCAGGTTCTGTGTCCTCCACTGATCAAGTCTTCTCAGATTTTTGGATCATATAATAATATTGTCCCAAATAAGAACTTGTGCTTTGAAGACTTGCTTCATTTTAGATTTTCATTTCTGTAAATTTGTAATTGGTTGTTTAGATGGTCAGCTGGGACGAGACAGCGGAAACCAGAGACGTTCCCCTTTCAACGTCATCATGAGTCAGATCAGAAGAAAACGTTCAGCCTCAGACAGGAAGCCCCTGGGACGTTTCCTGTCTCGGACCTCAGACCGGACAGGAATCCCAGAAGATGCAGAGCTGGAGGACAGAGGACAGAGTCCAGGTGAGGAGGAAAGTCTGGGTTGTTGTTTCACACCTGCAGGCTGGTTTTAAGTGACTTTTATGAGATTTGTTTGGACCTTAACTCACTGATGATCTTCAGGATGTTCTGGAGAAGATTTGAGAAGGTTCAACTTGTCAAAAAATGTATTTAAAAAAAGCCGTAAAAGCTCATGAAAATAATTCCTCTCAGAACCACTTTAGTAAGTTCTATACAGCTAGAAAATTCCAGAAGATATTTCATGTGTTGCTGCAGCTGCTGCCTGAAATTAAAAACATCAACTTTGTAATAATTTGAGCTCAGACAAAACATCTTCATTTACACGTGCCATGTTGTTTATAAAGAACCAAGATAGTGCTGCTGTCAGGGGCTCATTAAGGTCACTATGGTAACCAGAAGTGACTCGTTAAGGTCACCATGGTAACCAGCAGTGACTCTAACTCATTAAAATCTAAAAAAAAAATCATAAAACTTAAACTCTGTAAAAACCACAAAACTTATAAAAAACATCAGCTCCTTCATGAAAAGTCCAACTTTTGGGGATGTGTTAAAACTTTTAATGACGTTTATACTATGAAATATACCTGAGCTATAGAGTTTTAAAAGGGGCGGGGTTCTCTCACCTGTTTATCCAAAATCCCATTGGTGTGATTTACTGCCATCAGAAGCACATTATTCTCAGTTTAACAGATGGAATTTGGGCTGGTTAGAAAGAGGTGTAGCAGCATCAGGTCAGGTGTGTGTGTGATGTGTCTCAGGTGTGGCGGTGTCAGCAGAGAGTGAGCGTGACCTCGGCTGGGGTCAGGTGTGTGTCTTCCTTCAGAAACTGGGAAAGAAAGCTGACAGCAGGAGCCTCAGTCTGGCTCACTGTGATCTGACAGCTACGGACCTGCTGGAGCTCGGTACACACACACACACACACACACACACACACACACACACACACACACACACACACACACACACACACACACACACACACACACACACACACACACACACACACAAAAACACACCCCCCCCCCCCACACACACACACACACACACACCCACCCCCACACACACACACACACAACCACCACCCCCACACACACACACACACAACACACACACACACCCACCCC
>SSNP01000039.1:2822558-2855058 GCA_006937955.1 Pachypanchax playfairii | reverse complement strand
TACAAACCCACACACACACACACACACACACACACACACTAATGCTGCTGAATTTTGTGACTGAATATCACCATGTTTGACTTTATCTTCTGTGTTTTCCCTCGTCAGCGTTGTTGCTCCAGTTTCTCCCCCAGCTGGAGGAGATGGACGTCTCCTGGAACGAGCTGATTGGTGGAAGTTTGACAGCGCTGACCTCTCACCTCCAACATGTGGGCGGGATCAGGACGCTCAGACTCTGTAGTTGTAGACTGAGCCCTGATGATGTCACTGCTCTGGGTGAGATGAATCAAACTGAAAACATTGTGTCTGCTGTTAAAGCGGTTCTGGATCAGCAGTTCTCCAGAACTTTCTGAAGGTCTTTGTGAGTGTTCCTGTGGACCACTGATTCTTAGTCCTCTGTGTTTCGTCTGTGTGTAGGTGAAGCTCTTGGTCACGTGCCTCTCCTGGAGGTTCTGGATCTGTCTTGGAACAGCAGTGTTGGTGGTTTGCAAGACCTGCTGGGTAAACTTCCCCCATCTCTGAGAGAGCTCCACCTGGTGGACTGTCAGCTCACTGCAGTGGATGCTGCAGCTTTAGGTGCAAAGATTTTCTGATGATGATTTTTCCTATTTGGATTGATTCTGAGATGAATGAATCTCTCTTTGTGTGACGTGTCCATCTCAGGACAGATTGTTGCAGTTCTACCAAAGCTGTGTGTGCTGGATGTCTCCATTAACCCTCAGCTTACACAGGAAGTGGATGATTGTGTCTTCAGAGAGCTGGCCGCCGCTCTCTCGCAAGCCACCTTCCTGACAACGCTTCGATTACAGACCTGTGGTCTGACACCAGACAGCCTCGAGGATCTCGGTAGGATTTTACCACAAAATTTAGTCTTTAGTTTCTTTTTTATACTTTCTAGTTTAGTTCAGTCCAACTTTAATTCAATAAATACTGACGTGTCACAGACTGACGTGTCATGAGTTTTTGATCAGGTAATTTTATTTACCTTCTTTTCAGACGGTTTTTCTTATACGTTGTTTTTTCTGTTGTAATAAAAAACCTTGAGAAAATGAAAATCTTAGAAATAAACAACTTGTTGAAGGTGATTCACAGACAGAAAATGAATAATGTGTCTTGCAGGTGCATCACTCCGCTATCTCCCCTCTGTAAGAGAGCTGGACCTGTCCTGTAACAAACGTCTCTCTGGAGGACTGAGCCGTCTCACCTCTCACCTGGCTCACGTCACACACCTGGAGGTCCTGGACCTTCACCTCTGCTGTCTGATGCTCGTTGACCTGGAGGCTTTGAGTAAGTCGCTCTGAATCTGAGCTCGTGTTGAGCTGAAGCAGCAGGTTCCTGCAGGAGTCATGTGATTTGTTGTCTCCAGTCCAGGTGCTCCCCTCTTTAACAGGACTGATGGAACTCAACATATCGTCCAATAAGGAGGCAGGAGGCGTGGTCCATCAGGTGGTCTCCGCCCTCCAGCTGACACAGATGAGACAACTGTTGCTCAGCAACTGCAGCCTGAATGAAAAGTCTTTTACTGCTCTGGGTAAATACACACACACGCACGTACTTACGCACGCACTCTTGAAGTACCAGCTCGTTCCTGTTCAGGGTTGTGGAGGAGCTGGTGTCTCCATCAGGGTTACACCTGGACAGGTTGGGGAGGGGCTGCTTCTGTGATGGTGCAGGTTATATTTGTGTGTGTGTGTTTCAGCTCTAGCCGTGCCGTACCTGCACAGTGTGGATGTTTCCTGGAGTAAAGTCGTTGGCAGTCGATTGTATTTGCTGCTGGATGCGTTGCAGCCGTCAGTCATCACAGAGCTCCGCCTCAGCAGCTGTGAACTCACCACTGACGACCTGCGTCACCTTGGTAACACAAGATTAAATGTTGAAGGTTTCAAAGTGACATTTCAGAATCGGAGGTGAGAAATAACTTTTTGTTTTCGGTTGAGGTGAACTTTCAGTCTCAACAACTAAATCCTGTTACGAAAACTCTAAACTAAAATCTCTTTAGTACAGGAAGTCCTTTCTGCTGCTTCTCAACATGTAATGTGGCCCAATTAGATCAGAACCAACGTTTAGAAATGGATTTAAATGATTAATAATCAGTAATTGAGGTGGATTTCTCTCTGTGCAGCTGAGGTTTGCAGACGCGGCTGTCTGTCCTCTCTCAGAGTTCTGGATCTGTCCTACAACGGCTCGGTCGATGACAACGGCTGGTCGTCCCTGTTTGCAGCAGAAGGTCTGAGCTCGCTGGAGGACATTGACCTTAGCCTGCGACCTTTGACCTCTGCTCCCTGCTCAGCCTGGCTGCCCGTGCTGCTGGGTGCTCTGCCTCGAATGCCGGCGCTGGCTCGCCTGGCCATGCAGCGCTGGATCGTTGGATCTCAGGAGAGAGAGCAGCTGAAAAACAGCATGAAGAACAGGAACGTCCAGCTAGAGCTGGATCAGAACAACATGGACTCTGTGTGGAAGACAACCAATCAGGAGGAGAGTCAGCCTGAGGAGTAGAGACAAGATTTTACATTTTACTGATGATAAAGATCCAAACCTGGAAGCAACGAAATGAGACACGAGTTAAAGATCCATCATCTTCTGCTTCCAGCTGACTGAAGCACTTTCACACCCATAAATCTTTGTATTAGAATCTTTTTAATCTGAACACTTTAAAATGGTAATTCAGGTAAGATGTTTAACTTTAAAAACTTTGAAATGACAGTTTGGTGTCCAGAAGGTTTATTTTTAACTCGAGAATCATCACTGTGGAGGGAAACTGGACTTCCGTCTCCGGAGCTGATTGTCTGAAGGAAAAGTGTCGTCATGGAGTTGAAGCATCGTTGGTCGTGTTTGTGTCTGTCTGCAGAGAGCTGTCAGAGTCTAAACAGCTGCTGTCTGCGCAGTAAACATATTTCCTTAAACTCTGGTTGACCTCAGCAAGAAAAACATGACCGTCCACCTCATACGCGCTGACGTCCGTCTGCTCAGGCGGCAGGCGGCCGCTGGACGTCAGCTTTCTGAAGGCCTGAGGGAGGAAACAGCCATGAACATAAAACACATAAAGAGGTTCAGGAGGGGGGGGGGGCAGTGTGTGGGCCGTCACCTGGAGCGTGACTCACTTGGCAGACTGACTCCTCCAGGTGGTTTCCCCAGATGTAAACATGTGTCAGAGAGGAGTTGTTTCTCAGAGCCTGAGACAGAGACAGCAGACCCTTCGACCTGATGTTGTTTCTGCAGACAGATAACCTGGAGCACGAAACCATGTGACTGATTTCAAACCAATAAGAATAATCAAATTCAATTCTGACACAAAAGGCTAAACAGACAACAAATATTCTCTTGTTCTCGTGTGTTTCCTGATTTGTTTTTATTTTTCCCTAAATGAACAAAGACAATCTTCCATCCAGGCTGTAAAAACTGTCATAAATATAAATATATTTGATTCTTTCCTAAAAACCTTTAAACTACTAGATTTATTCCTCCTCAAACTTTCAAATTTACCATTTTTCTGGAGATCCTAAAACTTTTCAACCCATTAAATAAAAACAGGGAGACTTTCCTTATTAACTCTTTGATTTTGAAATCTGTTAACCTGTAAAACATAAATAAAATAAGGGGCCATTTTCCTTTACATTATAAAATTCACTGGAATCAAAAAAGATTTATTATTTCAATCATCCAAAACGTTTTAAGTAAAAAAAAAAGATTATCTTTTTTAAGAGGGAAAATCCCGTTTTAAAAACTTTAACCTCATAAAAGAGTCAAGAGAAAATCTAGATTCATCTGAGATGGTTTCAAGAATTTTAAATGGAAAAAGATCTTTTTTTATTAAGAGATCATTTGAGGTAAAGATGAACTCACTCCTTCAGGACGCAGCCGGGCCAAGTAATGGCTTCGCTCAGATACACAGCACCTGCATCCTCGATCCGATTGGACGACAGGTCTAGGATCTCCAGGCACGAGTTCTGTTTCAGCACCTCAGCTAGTCGGAGTGCACCATCACAGGCCACACGGTTACTGTAGAGGTGCAACACGATCAGTTGTAAAATATAAAACGTGAGGGTTGGATCAGAACTTTAGTTCCTACCAGTGCAGGTCCAGGTAGCGCAGACTGTGGTTCTGCTTCAGGCCTTCAGCCAGCCTCTCCATGCCAGTGTCAGTCAGACCCATCTTACCCAGATGAAGCTCCACCAGGCTCCTGTTCACTGCCAACATCTCTGAGAAGGACTGGGCCCACTCCTCCTGAGACATATCAGACTGATCTAAACTGGTGCTGATCCAAATGGGCAGAACAGAACCAGGAACTGTTTGATTCTCTGTGTGTTTGTACCTGTTGGCTGAAGAGCAGCGGGCGGCTTATATCTACAGAACGAAGAGTTGAGTTGCTCTTCAACATGATGCAGACAGCCAACACATCAGAAGTTGCCTTCAAGGACACGGAAAAACAAACGGTAGAAGTGGTCAGTCCAACCCCCCCACCCCACACACACACACAGTGACTGTGTGTTTACCAGGTTGCAGTCATCCAGCTGCAGCTCCTGCAGCGTCTGGTTTATGTGCAGCTTGTGGACCAGGTTCAGGGCTCCTCTGTCCCCCATCCTATTACCTGACAGCCTGAGAGAACACAAGCTGGAGTTCTTCTGCAAAGAGGAGAAATCTTCTCACTATTCTCTTCAAGACCGTCAAGGCATAAATTAGTATTTATTATTTTTGAGGACGTCTGTTCAGTTTGTCGAGTTTCCTTTTTAAAGTTGGAGAAACAAGCAGATGCTGCTTATTAACCAGGTTTTACAGGATGTAAAGGAACTCAGCATTAAACAGGAGGCTACAGCAGAACCTCCAGACTGCTGGCGAGGACTTCTGCTCCCTTCTTCTGAATGTCATTAAATGTCAGGTCCAAAGAGCGAAGAGCTGAATTCTCCATCTGCTCAACAAAATAAAGAAATCTGATTAGAAACCTCATCAACCCGCTGCATTTTAATCTGTTTCCTGTTTGTACCATCATGAGAGCAGCTAGATGTGCAGCTCCTTCATCACTCACGTTGTTGTAACTCAGATCCACACCTGGTCAGAAAACACCTGGAGTTTAATACGCTTTTGATGCAGGTATGTGGATTTCAGTCTGACGGCTCACCTGTCACATTCTGGTTGTTCTGGAGACATTCTGATAGAACGAAAACATCATTATCACTGATTCTCTGCACAAGATTGTGTCTGTTGTTTCCTTTCAGTTTTAAGGTGGTATTTCTGCAACGTACAGAGAAGACGAGTGTGCAGCACTGTTCAATAGTAAAGAAGTGCTGCACTGACATAACAAAAAAACAAATAATCCCTTTAATCTCTAGATTATTTGTTATTTATCATGTAAATGTTCTTATGGGCAGGAGGAGAAAGATTTCTTACATTAAATTAGATTTTAGAAATAACTTCATGCCGTACTGGCAAAATGTAAAAATGTTTTTAAAACAAAAGTTTACACTCCACAGCAATAAGAAAGTACTTTTTAGCACAAACCTTCAATCTAAATACAACAAAATCAAATGTTTTACTTTACTGCTTTTATTTTGTCCCTTTTCTGTTGGTTTGACAATAAACATCAGATTTATGAAAGTGAATGAAATAATTATCAGGCAGCTGCGTCTTAATTTCAAAGGTTGAAATCTTACGTTTACCCGGATGTAGCATTAGCTTCTGAAGCTAATCCAAAATCCCACTCAAACTTTACAATATTTCAGTAAAACTCACCCTGTTCCCGTCATCTTCTGTAAAACATCTAAAATATAAGGGTTTGTTTTTATCTCGTGTTTACTGCAGGCAGCTTCGTAACATTCTGAAATACTTTTATTAGCCATCGCGTCTAATTCGACAGTTTCCGTTTCTATGGCAACAAAGATTCCGGTTTAAACTCGATCCGTTTCCTGTTTAATAAATTTGATCTTTTATTGATATTTGTTCCGTTTAAGTCTTAAGCTCTTATCCCTTTCGAAACAGTTTACTTTGTATTAATAAAAATAAAAAACACTAAAATCAATGGCATATGATGTCATTCTAAAACTAATAAAATAACATGTAAAATATTGAAACATACGCAAACAGTGTGCCTAAGGCCCATATAGAAAATGTTCACTTTAATTAAAAAAAAAAAAAATCATAAAAATTATAAGAAATATTTAATTAATTTTTTATCAATTAGGATGTTCTGGGCTCCAGCTGCTCTGATGAGACAAACATGTAAGTATTGCTGTAGTTCTGCTTTAGCAGGAAGCTGTAAGAAAAGCTGCAGAGGATGTTGCAGCAGGCCTTCATTCTACATGTTTTATACATTTCTTACAGCTTCATTAACTTAATCTGAGTTATTGCAGCCAACTAGCTCACACCTGAATAATTAAATACATCAATCATGTTGCTTTGGAAAAAAAATGGCAGTTTCTTTCCCAAAAATCAAGTTTATTGAAAAATATTGATCATTTTACTTGTTTATATGAACTATTTACATTATATACCATGTTTGTTTTTACAGTTACACATTTGTTTTTTGGTTCCCGAGTTGTTAAAACTCAGTATTTGATGATTTAATCACAGTTAAAATCTAAATCCTGTGAAAACCATATGAAACTGAGTTCTGCAGGGTCGTCACCCTTTTCAAGGTGTAGAAACAGGTGTTACGCCCCTCCAGCAGAACCGCACCCCCAGTGCTTCTCAATGTGGGATTCAGGGTCAAACTTTGAATAAAATCAGCCACTAAACACTGATTGTCCCTTTTTACTTTATTTACTTGTTCTGTTGTAGTTTTTATACAGTGATGAACTTGTAGAAGTACAATACTCACAGCTGTAAAAGTACTGCAGATGTTAATTAAACCCTACGGAAGCATAAAGAACTATGTTCAAGCTGTCAGGAAAGGTTCATGTACACAGGTTCTCTAACACTAAAACACTAAATGTGGCCTCGAAAACATCAAGAGGTTAAAAACCGAGAAGCCAAAAACAAAAGGTTATTTACTAAATGATAAATAAAAACATACATCTCAGTGTGACTGCAGACCCACAGCGGGAACGATGCACAATGACAAACGTTCCTATATGATGATTATTTTATCAGAAGCTGTCTGATAACACGCTACGGTCATGTGAATAAAATGTTCCTGAAAAAACGTGGAGGTCGTCTCTCCTGGACACAATCAGCTGACTTTAAGTGAAACACGAGAGATCAAAACAGAAAACCTCCTACATTAACACTAAGAAACGCAGTAATCAGGACCAGAAAGGATTCACAGATCAGGAACCATCCGGTCTGCTGAGGATCTATAAACCATCAGTAGAGGAGCCGTTAAAATGTGTGAAAATGTTCTGTTTACAGGAACATTATCAACAACGTGCTTCGAGAGTCTGCAGCACTTCATTTAACTCACCTGATGATCCAAATTCAGGCGTCTGAGGAAGAAGCTCGGAGAAGCGATACAACCACCAGGACCGCCTGTTTCAGTCTGAGAACTCACTCCAACAGCATCTAATGTTCTTCTCTTTAAATACAACTGGTGTTCTAACAACAGCAACATGAAGACATGCTGCTTCTGGAAGCTCTTCTGCGTGAAATAATCTGGTTTAAATTCAAACAGGTAACAAATCAGAGGTAAATCCAGGGTTTGTTGTTTAAGGAAGGGTTAGTAGAACTCTGAAGCCCAAAGCTGAGTCTGTCTGTCACACGATGAATCACTTCTAAACATAAACCAGATCCATCAGTAAACAAATTTAACAGGACAAAAAAAAAAAACATCCTAAAATATCTGGTTAGTTTAAAATCAAATTTCAGAATATTTTCTTTTACACAATTAAATGGCTCGCGACTATTAAAATATCAGATAATATAAATCATATAAAGCTCTTAATTTATTTATGTTTCAGCTGTTGAAATATACGAATTTAGTTCTTAACATGTCTGTAAACTAAATAAAAGTAAAACTGAAAGACAGAAATGAGACAGGAAGGGGACAGAAACGAGACAGGAAGGGGACAAAAACGAGACAGGAAGGGGACAGAAACGAGACAGGAAGGGGACAAAAACGAGACAGGAAGGGGACAGAAACGAGACAGGAAGAGGACAGAAACGAGACAGGAAGGGGACAGAAACGAGACAGGAAGAGGACAGAAATGAGACAGGAATAATTTTTGTTTTTTTTGGATAAAATAAAGAATGTTTTTGATAAGAATCCTGCTGATACCTACAGAGTGAGAATTAGTGTGTGCGTGCATGTGGATGCGTGTGCACGTGGATGAGTGTGTACGTGCTCCTGCCTGTTTTAACTCACTCTGACACATTTCATTGAGATGAATTCCAAATGATCCTTAAAGCCAAATTTAGTCTGACTGTCAGCAGTTTTTATTCCAAACAGAAGCTGGTTGAAGCTCGTCAGTCTGAAACAGCGGCGTGACCTTTGACCCCCTGTTCACTGCTGAGGGGGGGTGTTTCCGGCGGTGTCCACCGTCCTGATGATGACGATCTGCTCCAGGCCTGTGGCAGGCGATGCCGCGGGTCTCAGCTGTTCCACCAGAGCGTGCAGTGTGTCGGAGTTGATGGTCTGCTCCTGGTCAGGTTCAAAGGTCACCTGCTCGGCGGTGGTTAGGGGTTGGTGGGTGGGCTCGGTCTTGAAGTCCTGGATGACGGTGGTTTCTGTAGCGGCAGCCACCTCAGTAGTGACAGGGTTAGAGGAGGAGGCGGTTGACGGTGTGGATTTGGGGTTGGGCGTGGCTGGCTCTGGGTTGGTCAGCTCGCCTTCGGGGATGGAGACCAAACCTTTGTTCTCCTGGGACAGTTTACTCTGAACAAACGCCACAGGATGGCTGGAAGCAAGAAGGACGACTGCAGAAAAACAAAAACATTCAGGAGAAACAGCTGATTCATCTGGTAATCCAGTATCTCATCATTCTATAATGTAACTATTCAAAAGTTCCCTGATAAGAATCAGTTTTTTGGTCTCCTTCTCACACGATGCAACAAGGTTCAGACAAACTGATTCTGAACTTAATAAATGATTTTAAAAGATATAAACTGTTTTTATAGACCCGCGTAACACCAGAATGTTTCACACCATGTTTCTGTTAGTAGATAAAGATATACGACTGTCAGCTCACCAGCTCGCGCTCGCTCCTTGTGCTGTCGTACTTCATCAGCGTGAGCCTTCTCCTGGTGTTTGATCATGTTCTTCACGCTGGCGAATCGGTTTCCACACAGCAGACACTGAACTCCAGAGTTTCCATCTGTACAAACACAGAAGATTTCAAACCCAGCACTGATCTCTGAGGCTGAAGTGTTTGTCATGTGACTGAAAGACTTCAGTAAATCTTCAGAGAAGACGTTCCTGCTGTGATCAGCTGTGGCCACGTCTCCATTTTACAGTGTTTCACTAAAAACTGGAACAAATTCAGAGTGAATTCATTTCTGAACAGATGTTCTGAGGTCAGTGAAAGGTCTTCAGAACACACATCAGATACAACAGAACCTTCTGAAGCCACATTTTATAAAACAAACCTTAAATCAACTGTAAAGAAATGTTTCTTTAAGGACCGGCTGTTTTACTTTGGTGAGACGGAAGTCTGAGTTAAACAGAACTCTTCAGTCGGATGCAGCTCTACACGTAGAGTGATTTAAAAAACTCACCTGGGTGAAGTCGCCTCATGTGCTTCTTCAGTTCAGAAGACGTCACAAATTTAGCGTCACATTTTGATTGTGAACATCTGTACGGAGTCTCACCTGAAACACAGAACAGCAATTTCACAAACAAGTTCTGCTGCAGTGTTTGAGTGGAAAAGGTGAGTTTTACCTGTGTGTTTCCTGGCATGAGCAATGAGGGAGGAGGAAACGGAGAAGGACATGCCACACAGATCACACTGGTACGGTTTCTCTCCGGTGTGCCGCCTCTTGTGGTACGTCAGAGTGCTGGACTGAGCGAACGCCTGACCACAGATGTCGCAGACATACGGTTTTTCTCCGCTGTGAAGTCTGAAGAGAGAAAGGAGGATTAAAAACTGAGAAGAAAGAAAGAAACAAGCTGTTTTTAAAGTGAATGATGTCAGCGTCTGCTGGCCTGTAACAGGGACGTCTGTCTGTCAGGGTGGATCAAACTATTAACTACAGACATCAACTGAAAGCACGTTCCACACAGAAGCAGCAGATAAAACACGGGTGTGTTGACCTCCACATACCTGATGTGTATTTTGTAGTTGGATGATGTGGCGAACTTGAACCCGCAGCGTTCGCAGGTGTAGGGCTTCTCCTCTCCATGGTGCATACGGCGATGAGCCACCAGCTGACACTTCTGAGCAAAACACTTGTCACAGTCGCTGCAACTGAATGGCTTCTCACCTGAAAACAGTTAGCGTCAAACCGTCAGCTGATCGTGTTTGTTTTAAAGTTTCTACAAAAAATTATTTAAATGGAATAAAACAGACTGTCAAGGTGAAAACAATACAAGTCAGTG
Source organism: Pachypanchax playfairii (assembly GCA_006937955.1). Taxonomy (NCBI): domain Eukaryota; kingdom Metazoa; phylum Chordata; class Actinopteri; order Cyprinodontiformes; family Aplocheilidae; genus Pachypanchax; species Pachypanchax playfairii. The sequence goes on along the minus strand of SSNP01000039.1, from coordinate 2,844,599 downwards.
TAACAGGATTTATAGGAACAGAAATGAGGAACATGGCGGGAGTCGCTGTTATGGAGTCTGTAAACGGCTCTATGTGAGTTTCAGGATCAGGATCTGGTCTTGTTTAACCTGATAATCTGGTCCTCATCTCTTTATAGTTCCTTTCCCAGAACCCAGACTAATCTATTAAAGTGGTTCTGGATCAATAGTTCTTCAGACTTTCTGCAGGTCTTTCGTTGGACTTTTTCTATGCACTTCAGAACTAGGACCTGAGAGACGCATCACCCTTCCCTGGACCGACTGGATGACCCAGTTTCAGCTGACAGCTCAGTAAGAATCACCTTTTCAGACCCGAAATCCAGTTTCCAGTCAAACTGTGTTTCTTTGGTATCGATTCAACAGGAAACAGGAACAGGAAACAGGAACAGGGTCTGTTGCTGCTGGATCCAAAGCCTAAACATCCTGTTTAAAACTGCTTCTCTGCTCAGAAGAACTACTGATCCAGATCACTTCAAATCCAGAGTTTAAGAACATCTATCTGCTTGGTGGAAAATATAACTGAAAGCAAATCGGATCAGAACTTTCAGACAGAACTGTATAACCAATACAAGTAGAATTCTTCTATCACACATGAGAAAAACTGTGATGAAGCAGGTGATCTCCCAATCCTCACCTGTGTGAATGCGTAGGTGTGTCTTCAGCTGCGTCGCCTGTCTGAAGGTCTTTGAGCAGAAGATGCAGGAAAAGGGTTTCAGCCCCTTGTGGATCTTCTCGTGTCGCCGCAGGCTGCTCACATCTTTAAACAGTTTGTTGCACTCGCTGCACGTCAGCGTGAGCTCACCCATTTCTGACAGGTCCTGCTCTCCAAGCTCACCTTCCTCCTCCTCATCTGCTCCCATATCACCACTCTCTTCCTCATCTTCTTCTTCTTCTTCCTCCTCCTCCTCCTCCTCTTCCTCCTCACTTCTCCTCCTCCTGCTGCGGCCCCGTCCTTTCCCTCTCCCTCTACCCCTCCCTCGGCCACGCCCTCTCCTCCCATCTTCGCTGCTCAGTCGAAGTTTCTTGGTTGGAGACTCCTCCTCCTGGGAGGGGCTCCAGTCTGCAGAGGTGTCCCCAAAGTCCTTCAGGCTTGTGTCAGAATCACCCTCAAACAGATCTTCACTTGTAGATGTGACAGATGCTCCTCTTCCTCTGCCTCTCCCCCTCCCTCTCGGTCTCCCCCTCCCTCTGTAGCTCTGGATTTTGGGAATGCTGTCACCTGAGCTGCCTTGTTCCAACTGCTCGCCGCCGAAACTCTTCGGCCTTCTTCCTCTCTTCCTGCCCAGTCCTCGGCTGATGCTCCTCATAGCTGCTGGCTCATACTCTTCATCGCTTTTGTCCACAGATTCAAAATCTCCATCTTTGGGCTCGTAATCCTGGTCTCTGCCTTCGTGGCCCTCACCGTGGAAGTCTCTGGTGATCGAGGCGATGGACAGGGGGAGGGGGGAACTGGGGCTGCTGGGGCTTGGAGGAGACGCTCCAGCTTCTGGGTCCAGTTCTGACAGAAACGTTTCACCGGGCTCAGACCAGTGAGGATTATCCTCCAGATACTTCGTGGCCTCGGACATTCCCAGGAACACAGCAGCTCGACGCACGGCAGCCTGTCTGGTGCTGAAACCATAAAACACTTTAATCTCCCAGAAATCCAGTTGAACATTAAACACAAGCTGCATTTAATCTGTGGATTTACCTGCTGAGATTCATCTGACCAGTGTAGACAAACTCCAGGAGCTTCTCCAGAGAGTATCTGCTGACTTTCTCAGGGTCTAAATTTGTAACTTCTTCACCCTTTTCAGCCTGGTGGGAAAAATAGTCGCTGAAAGCCGCCAGAATGTTGCGATGAGCTCTGAACTCCACGTCTCTCACCATTATGGTGATGTCACACAGGAAGTCCATCTCTCGCTGCTGATGGAGGCGCTGCAGAAGCAGCTTGCCGTGGTTGGCGAGATGATGAGCCATCGCTGCTGCTGGCAGACAACAGTTAACAGATGAAGATGTTTATTAACAAAGATTCAGATTTTCTAACTCTTTTAATCTACTCTGAAGTGACTCTGATGAATCTGAGCCGGTTCCCTTCCTGAGAGGAACTGATACCTATAAATCCAGATGAAAATCACTTCATCACAAACATCACCTGGATTAGGATTACTGTATATTTGCTCATTATGGAACTCCATGGTTGAAACTTATCGGAGAGTAAAACCTGTTGAATCATGATGCGGTCAAACCTTACATAATAAAACAGTTTTTTAAACTTTTGCTTTGTTTACTGTGTTTTTCAAATGATTTTATCCTTTTAGTGTTTATAGATCATTTAAAAGCTGTTATTTTTTTCACTAGATTTTAGTATTAAGACACAGTTATTTCTCCTCATTATTTTACATAATGTTAATTACAAATTTTTAACAGGAATTGGAGTCAAAGTTTTATTCAAATAAAAAAATCAACCTTGAAAATCGATCAGAGAGAGAAATAATATCATCCACAGGATATTTAAATTGGACTGAGTGGACTTTTTGACAACAAGCAATACACAAACATTAAAAACATCTTTGAGTTGAATTATACATTTATTATTGCAATCAGTAATATCAGAGAGGGAATGTAGATCAGTTTAATAAAAAGAAAAACTTACTCTCAGTAGTGTTTCAGTCACAGTTTAGTTCCAACTTCTCTGTAGATTCTTCTGCTGGAGGTGACAAAGACAAACTGAGCAGGAACCACACAGATTATTACTGATCTAAACACAAGTGAACACACTGAATGAAACATCTTGATAACTGCTTGAGGACAGGTAGATTTCTGCAGCCTTGACGAGTGAGATGAAGAAATTTTGGAAAATAAAAGCTCCCGCCTGCTTCCTGAACAGGCCTTCGTCTCCGGCTAATGCTAACAGCTTTGTCATAGATAGGTTAAATGAGCAGTGCTGGCTGTTTACTGTTTCACACTGATTTATAAAACCTTTCCCGCTCGTACAACCCACCAAACAGGGGTTTATACCACTTCGGTGTGTAAGCAGAGAGGATGACTGGAAAGGTCGAAGCTAACTGCTTTTGTAGCGATAAAAAGCGCGGAAAACATTGAGCTCTTATTTCGAAGGTTTGTCGGTTTCTCCAGGCGGGGTCGACGTAAGCGGCCACAAAATCCTGGATTAACACTTATTATAGCGGAAAACCCTACAAAGATATCATCGGACACTTAATTTCACAGTGAAACTTGGTTATTTTAATCCTAAGTAAATAAAAGCAGAAAAGTACCTTCTAATAACGGAGATCTCCAGCCATAATCCACGTGACATAAAATATCTCGCGAGATCTCACGGCTGCTCAAAGATTTGAGGTAAGTAACAGTCACGTGTCACAACAGAAGAAATAACGGCAGGTCATCTTGTAACAGCTGTATGTTCAATAAATATGTTTTCATTATTATTTAACCATCTTCATGATATTTGCGAATCCTCGACAGTCACGTGACAGAACTCGGTCTAGTTAAATCGTAAACAAATAACATAACGTGTAGAATAACAGAACATGTTTGAATTTTTAAGTGGAATTTTACACGTGTTCTGCACAGTACAATAAAGTTTTGCATCCATCTTACATTTATTCTAGTCGGGTCACGAGGCAACAGATTCAGGAGAGAAACCCTTCACCCTAATGACCCTGTCCTGCTCCTCCTTGTGGATCCCAGATATTTCCAGGTCAAATAAGTTATATAATCCCTCCAGTGATTTCTGGATCTGCACCACACAATTAGAATTTTGATTTGAGGCTAAATGCCAGATTTAATGTTCATTTTTATTGTAATGTAAATGTTACAATGCTTCAGATAAGAAGCACCAGAGTAACTGAATGCTGCCTTGATGCTCTACCCTGGAAGGAGTCTGTTGGGATTGAATACCATTAAAAAACGGTTTGTGCAGACAAACACGCCTCTGAGCGCTTGCAGGAGTGGAAGTGATGCTGTTTTGCTTCACATCAGGATGTGCAGCATTTAGAAACATCCAGTATTTCTGAAATGCTTGTCTGATTTCACATCACACACACATTTATCTCATGCAACAGCTCAGATAAAATGTCAGTCATTTCTGAAACAGTATGAAAAAAACAAGTGAAAAGATTATCTGCTTAATCCTCATTCTTTTTCACTAAATGAAACATGAGTACAAACTGTGATGTTTATTGTCAGTTACTTCCCAGAAATCTCAGAGAATACGTTGTTTTAAAAATAATTAGTTGGAGTTGTTGAGGGAATCCTTCCAAACTTTTAAATGTAGGCAAAATCTTTGATTAAGGAAGATTCAGATTATGCATCCAGGAACTTAATTCCTGGTTCTCTTCCAGTTTTCTCAAACCTAACAGTGTTAAAAAGGAGGTTCTCCTCACTGACACAAACACACCTGTTTTTAAATACCACTGGTAATTTGTTGGACTTTCCTTCCCCTGCGGTTCAGAGTCTGGGTGTCATCCTTGACAGTTTCTGTCAGACTTCAGCAGAATGATGTGGTCTGCATGTTTCCATCTCTGTTGCAGTAATTGTTTCTCTGCTCTTATCAAACAACATCACAGCTCGATTACTGTAATGTCTCTTTGCTCTGCTGCTTCGTAGCTGCAGGAATGAAGAAGGGATGATTATTGATCTCCAAGGGCTTCACATAACCTGCTGCACCACAAATGAGTTTGTATCATCAAATATACAACAACAGAGTGGCAAAACTACCAAAATAACATGAAGAAGATGCTAAATCATGAATATAAAGAGCTAAAAAATCTCAATCACATGTTCTGAAAAACCTCAAATGTATATGAGTAAGTGAGCAGCAACACTGGAAGGGCTGTAACTTGATTTACTGTAAACATGTTAACAGAAACTGCAGCAGAAGAAGAAACAACAGGCTGGTGAAGGTTCTGATGCTCCCAGAAGGTTCATCAAAGAAAACGGTTCTTGAAGACGTGTTTCTACTCGACAGACGAGCTTCATCCCCCCCGAGGTTCGTTACTATCTTTGTTAAACTGGTCACATGACTGGAGGTTTAAAACTGTTGGGGGGGTTCTTAGATTCAGGATTGTGTTGTAATTTTTGGAAAGCTGAAACTCAAGTCCTCCTCATCTGTGATGGACTGTAGAGTCTGGACCTTTAGATGCAGGTGGACTGTAGAGTCTGGACCTTTAGATGCAGGTGGACTGTAGAGTCTGGACCTTTAGATGCAGGTGGACTGTAGAGTCTGGACCTTGTTTTGTGTGGAATGACGACCTTGTTATCTTGTTCTTCTTTGTTTGAATCTGATGAGTTTTCACAGATTTCTTTGATGATTTAACGAAGTTCCAGTTTGGGTCTCTGCAGGTTTCTGTTGCTTTTCGTTTCAGTCTGATTGTCTCGGGTTCTGGTGACAGACATTTGATGATGAACATGCAGATATTGATCTGTTTGTGAGGGTTTCCTGTATATTTGTATGTAGAGATCGTCTTCTTCTATTTGCACATCATGATCCAATACGGGCAGTTTGTGGTTCTTCACATCTTCTCTGGTGAACTTCCTGTCCACCCAGTTTGATGTGGGTAATGACATGTGTGCTGCACATATCTGAACAAATGGCTCAGTGCTGCTGCAAAGGACTTGACAGGAAGTTGCATGAAAATAAACTCTGAATTTACTCAGTTTAAATCAGCTGACTTCCTTTTCTGACGCAGAGAAGGTTCAACATTCAGAATTCGACCCATCACGACCAAGTGATGAGACTCAGACGGCGAGTGGAATTGGTTCATGTTTTAATCTGAACATGGTTTTTAGTCACCCTCATGTGTGCNCAGGTGGACTGTAGAGTCTGGACCTTTAGATGCAGGTGGACTGTAGAGTCTGGACCTTTAGATGCAGGTGGACTGTAGAGTCTGGACCTTTAGATGCAGGTGGACTGTAGAGTCTGGACCTTTAGATGCAGGTGGACTGTAGAGTCTGGACCTTTAGATGCAGGTGGACTGTAGAGTCTGGACCTTTAGATGCAGGTGGACTGTAGAGTCTGGACCTTTAGATGCAGGTGGACTGTAGAGTCTGGACCTTGTTTTGTGTGGAATGACGACCTTGTTATCTTGTTCTTCTTTGTTTGAATCTGATGAGTTTTCACAGATTTCTTTGATGATTTAACGAAGTTCCAGTTTGGGTCTCTGCAGGTTTCTGTTGCTTTTCGTTTCAGTCTGATTGTCTCGGGTTCTGGTGACAGACATTTGATGATGAACATGCAGATATTGATCTGTTTGTGAGGGTTTCCTGTATATTTGTATGTAGAGATCGTCTTCTTCTATTTGCACATCATGATCCAATACGGGCAGTTTGTGGTTCTTCACATCTTCTCTGGTGAACTTCCTGTCCACCCAGTTTGATGTGGGTAATGACATGTGTGCTGCACATATCTGAACAAATGGCTCAGTGCTGCTGCAAAGGACTTGACAGGAAGTTGCATGAAAATAAACTCTGAATTTACTCAGTTTAAATCAGCTGACTTCCTTTTCTGACGCAGAGAAGGTTCAACATTCAGAATTCGACCCATCACGACCAAGTGATGAGACTCAGACGGCGAGTGGAATTGGTTCATGTTTTAATCTGAACATGGTTTTTAGTCACCCTCATGTGTGCTTTATTTTAAAAATGTGAGGGTTTTGTACATTGGAACATTAATTTAAACCTGATTGTGATGTGTTTAATGAGATTTTTCCTCCTTCAGTCTCCAGATGACCTTTCATCCATCAGACTGAAGACAGAACAGCGATCAGACGAGGAAGTGGCTGTAAAACATCTCCTCTGTCTTCTTCTCCCTCATTAACACGTTCAGCTGCAGGAGCTGAGGACTCAGAAACATCAAGCCTGGAATCATTTTCATGATCAGCTGGAACCTTCAGGTCTCTCAGCACATGAACATGCAGTAGTTTTTATTGTTGTGACGTTTAGATGGTTTTGGTTTTTATGGTGATTATCACCAGTATTTATTATTTGAATTAATTTCTTCTGGTGAAAAAAGCTGTTGGGGTTTTTTAGTGCGGTTTATCAGAGGAAACCACTAAAGCAGAAACAAGTGTCCGTACAGGAAGTGGTGGCCCTTCAAAATAAAGGCTGGATCAAACAACATAAAATGATACACTGAAATTGATTTTTACTGGAAATGTCTTTACTTTTATCTTGCATTGTTTAATAATTATATTGAGAGGAAGAGAAGATGACTGCTGGTTCAACTTCTAGACCCTGATCCAGGACATGGTGGTCAAAAAGGTTTTCTTTAAAAAGGTAACTGGACTTCTTGTTCATTTCACCTTTCATTCAAAATCTTTCTTAGGTTCTGATTAAAGCCCAGAGCTTGATTTTTAAGAGTTTCTGCTGGAATAAAGACATGAACAGAGTCATGACTATGATTTCTGACGCCCCCCCCCCCCCCTTCCCTTAGCAAGGGAGGTTTCTGTGGATTCATGTTAATCCTCAGACACGTCTCCTCCCAGGACTCCACTGAAAATAAGACCGTTTTTCTAATTTTCCTGGTTAAACAAAGACAAAAAAATGTGCTTATTTTACAGAAACTAAAAATCGTCTCATCCAAATATTCCTTCATTTCACCTGTCCCTCTCTGGCGCGTGTGTCAGTCACAGCGCAGAATGCCACGCCCCCTTAGTCTGCCAGTCACTCCCATTTATCACGTTATTTTTTAAATCTCATACTGTATCCGGGGAGGGGGGGGGAGTTTTCCTTTAAATCTTAGAAGTTGTTTTTTCTTGCAAACTTGATATTGAATGAAACAACCAGAGTGAAGTCAGAGGACGGGAGGCTTTTATTGTGACAGTGACACAGCAGGAAGTCCTGCTGCAGGTTCTTGGTGCTGTCTGACACCATCAGGTGGTTTTTCTGGTCACCGGCTCGATCAGTCTGAGGAACAGCTGCCGTGTCTTCACATCAGGAGGTGAGTTTACCTCAGAGGTTCAGTTCGTTTCCCTCCTCAGAGGCTCGGTTCTGTTCGGTTGTGTTCGGTTCTCTGTGTCACGGTGTTGTTGGGGAAGTTTGTTGGATTTGTGCGTAAACGCGTGATTTTTTTGGTTGTTGGTTAATTTGGCGGAACGCGTGAAGTTGGCTCCGGCTTGGTGATGCGCGCGTGCGTGCGCGCATGTTCGTGTGTTTATTTATGTTTATTTGTTTATTGTGTGAAGGAATCCTATCTCTCTCTCTCTCTCTCTCTCTCTCGCTGCCGCAGTGTTGTGGTTCGGCAACATCTCCTGGTTCTGCTGGACTGGTTCGGATCTCAGTCTCTTTCTGTGAGCCAGCTGCCGTGGTTCGGTCTCGGTCGGGTTCGGTGCTGTGCATGACGGGAACGAGTCAGACCTGTATGTGAGGTTTCATCACCAGAGTTTGTCACAACGCGCTTCTTCCCCTTTTCTGTGTAGGTGCTCTGCAGCTGCACCCAACCAGAACACTTCCTATCAGCTGGACCCGGACCAGCCGGGACCAGACCCGCTGGACTGGACCCGGACCAGCCGGGACCGGACCGGCTCATCTATATCAACCTCATCACTGCGTCTCTTGTAGAAAAACCGTTCCTTTACCTCATTGTTTACGCTTTTATTTTGGTGAACACATGAACATCTGTCATGATGGTGATTCATTACCTTCGTGATTTACTGTCAGTGAACCGGGTCACTCCTTCAGACCTCCATCTTCTGCATGTTAGGCAGAGGAAACGCTGGACTGGTGAAATATTACATTGATCTTCCTGTGGTTTGAAAGTCCTGATCCAGCAGTCCCAGAACTGATCCTGAATCAGCTGATCTCAGACCTCCTGAAGGTTTTCTGCTTGTTTTTAGTTCTCAGTCATTTTGACTCACAACAGAAGATCAGCAGGTCTGTAAAGACTCGCAGGAGCTTCTGGTTGATGGAAGTGGAACAGAAGGACCTGGACTCAGATGTTTTAGACTCCTGCAGGTTTTCATTGTGTGTTAAATGGACTGAAGCTCTCGAGTCCAGCAGAAACTTCCTAATGGTTTCAGTGTGTCCAGGTAACATCCTGTCTGTAATGGCTCTTCAAACAGTCTGCAGCATGGGAGTGCTTGATTGACTTTGTGGGTGTGTGAGTGACTGAAAGCTCAAGGGGCAGTGGGCGTGTCCGGCTTTTCAGCCTTCAATCAATATAATTTACAGCAAAATGTCGCGCCATCCAGAAGCGATGCTGACAGCCGGATCCAGTCTGTGATGAAGAAACAGCTGCAACGCATCAGGAGGTACAACAATCTGGATTTTACAGTTACTAACTGAACAGGGTCAGATCTTCACACACAGCGTTAAAAACATGAGATAATAAAAATGATATTATATCATTTATTTCTGTCTGAATGATCCTGAAGTTCATGTGTGTAAAAACACAATCTTGAATTTAAATGGGAGCTTTATTCTGAAAGGGAGACCAGTTTGATTCAGATAACAGATGTCTGTCCAGGTTTTGATGTTTGTTAAAGTGAACAAACAGAAGATAACTCCTAAATCCACAGTCTGATTATGTACTCATGGAGAAATGTAAAACCTTTCCTACCTCCGTGACAACGAATCGCTCAAACATCAGAGATCTGAAATACGAAGCAGATGAATTCCCTCTGGATAAGTTTGAGTTTCTGGAGAACAAACATCAGATTATCAGCAGTTAATCTGAAGGAAGTCCGAATCGTTTTTACACCTCCTTCATCTCCTGCCGCGTTAAATCGATTGTCAGTCGCCTCCAGGAGACACTCACAGCTGAAATGTGGTTAAAAAAGACAAAAAGCTCCTGATTGTCCCATAAAAGGTCACGTGACGTGTGAATCAGGGTTAAAGGTCACGTGACGTGTGAATCAGGGTTAAAGGTCACGATCTTTGCTCCTCTGAATTCTTTAAAGATTCTTACTTTTATTTTTGAACACGAGAAGACGAGTAAATATGTTTCTAAGGAACCAGCTGCACATGAACATCACATGAACATCACATGAACATCACATGAACATCACATGAACATCACATGAACATCACATGTAGATCCATCAGGTGGTTCATCAGTCATCATACTAACAATCTGACACGGGTGAAGCAGCATCACCCGCTTTTCTCCTTTTCGGGTGTGGATAATAACTGGTGGAACACGCCTCTCCAAACGCTGCCTGTAAACTCTGATTCAGTATCTATTTGTGTTCTGTTCATTAGGGCGTGGTGTTCTGTTTCTATCAGCTGAATGCCAAACACGTCTCACTGAGTTGAACTCACACTCGCTGTGTCATGCCGGGGTTGACAGGAAACATGAGTTCCATCTTTACAGGTCAGAAGATTCAGATTATCTGATGGAAAACAAAGATGCATCCGGGTGTGACGCTGCAAGAAGAAATGCAGAAGGATCGGATGCAGGACTGGACGGACGGGATTCAGGAATCTGTCAGACTGAGTCGTACATGCCACTCACACACTGCGTGTTACATGTGTCACAAACACACGTCACTCCTAAACCCACATTCGTGTGATCTGCCTGTTAATGAGAAATCCAGATGTTTCAGCAGAAACTGACTGACTGACAGAACATGTCCGTAGACGAGGATCAATCTAACGTCTGTAGATGAGGATCAGTCTAACGTCAGTGGACAAGGATCAGTCTAACATCAGTGGACGAGGATCAGTCTAACGTCAGTAGACGAGGATCAGTAGACGAGGATCAGTCTGTCAGTAGACGAGGATCAGTCTAACGTCAGTAGACAAGGATCAGTCTGTCAGTAGACGAGGATCAGTCTAACGTCTGTAGACGAGGATCCGTCTAACGTCAGTAGACGAGGATCAGTCTAACGTCAGTAGACAAGGATCAGTCTGTCAGTAGACGAGGATCAGTCTAACGTCTGTAGACGAGGATCCGTCTAACGTCAGTAGACGAGGATCAGTCTAACGTCTGTAGACGAGGATCCGTCTAACGTCAGTAGACGAGGATCAGTCTAACGTCAGTGGACAAGGATCAGTCTAACGTCAGTAGACGAGGATCAGTCTAACGTCAGTGGACAAGGATCAGTCTAACGTCAGTAGACGAGGATCAGTAGACGAGGATCAGTCTGTCAGTAGACGAGGATCAGTCTAACGTCAGTAGACAAGGATCAGTCTAACGTCAGTAGACAAGGATCAGTCTGTCAGTAGACGAGGATCAGTCTAACGTCTGTAGACGAGGATCCGTCTAACGTCAGTAGACGAGGATCAGTCTAACGTCAGTAGACGAGGATCAGTCTAACGTCTGTAGACGAGGATCCGTCTAACGTCAGTAGACGAGGATCAGTCTAACGTCTGTAGACGAGGATCCGTCTAACGTCAGTGGACGAGGATCAGTCTAACGTCAGCGGACGAGGATCAGTCTAACGTCTGTAGACGAGGATCAGTCTAACGTCAGTAGACGAGGATCAGTCTAACGTCAGTGGACGAGGATCAGTCTGTCAGTAGACGAGGATCAGTCTAACGTCAGTAGACGAGGATCAGTCTAACGTCTGTAGACGAGGATCAGTCTAACGTCTGGGCTGAGAGCTGAAGCTCATGTTCTTTTCACATCTTCTAAATCTAAATAGCAGTAAAAGGTTTGATGATTCACCTTGTTGTAGCTGCAGGATGTACACAGAAATTAAATATTTACTTATTTAAATTCAGTTTGTAAGTGAGTCTTTAATCCCTCACAGTGTTTAATGTCACCTCTTGTTTTTCCAGTCTGAAGGAGAAACGTGCATGTTCGTGCACAGCTCAAATTGTTTAGCAGGTGATGTCACACCCTCAGGTGTGATCACTTCCACACCTGGTGCTGGCGATCACACTGTTTGCTTTAATCAGCAGAAACATGATTGGAAATCAGTAACATGTTAATCATCGTTCTTCATACGAATCTGGAAGTTTCCTCTTTTATTTTTCAAACATGTTTGAATATTCTTGTGGTTTTTTTTTCTCCCTTCAGTTCGGTTATCTTTGAACAAAAGTTTCTCATGTCTGACTCGATGTATTAACTCGTTGGGTTCCTGGTCGGTTTCTTACAGGTCACAGCTGATGTCACAGAAACATCATGAGATCAAACATCTCAGACGCACCTTGTTGTAAATCAAGATGCAGTTGATGGAACTGACCACCAGGAAGCGCTATAACGCTGCATTCAATGTCCAGTTTAGTCAGTCGGTTTCTAAACGCTTATTTCTGCTCAGGGTCATGGGAGCTGGTGTCAATCTCCAGCAGTCATTGAGCGAGAGGCGGGGCCAAAACCTGGACCGCATGTTTAGTTTACAGAGATACAATAAGGTCCATCAAGACCTTTGACGACCATGTCCAGCTGTCCTACAGTAACTGTCTCCTGGAATCTCCGCCAGGCTCTTGAGACTCTGCTGGACACGCAGCAAACCTGATGTTCCATCCTGGTGGAGTTGGACCATCTGTAGAACCTCTGTAGGGTCCAGGTCTCTCTTCATGCTACCTGTAGAGACACTGACCCGAGTCAAATGTAAAACTACTGAAAAGCAGTGAGCTGCAGAACCCGTCCGGTTGTCGGGTTGTCTCATGGATTCCTCTTCAGTGCAGCTGTTTTTAATTTAATTAACACCAATCAGCTGATGCTGATTAACGACTGACCAGCTCATCCCTGAAGTTTCACTGTCTGATGCTAGACTCAGATTATAAGTGTTATTCTTATGAAGTTGTGTGTTTCAGTCCTTCTGTCATTGTTTTTAGGTAAATTACTGTAAAAGTTTGAATTTCTGTGTTTTTCTTTTAGTCCCACTTGAGCCATAAAATAAAACTCCAACATCACAGAGACGTGAAGTTACGTAACTTCTTTATTGTTTCAGAGTAACAGACTCATATGGAAGGAAAGAATTCGCTGGTTGTATGATGGTGATTTATTCTAATTTAAACACTGCAGTTAGTGTTGGTGTAACATCTGGAAACACCTGGACCTGCTGAGCATCATTCATAGTTTGAGTTGCGTAGAACGAAGCAGGAACAGAATGCAGCACTGATCCGGAGCAGATAGTAAAACCTGCTGCATTTCCTGTTGCTACAGCAGATTTCCATTTTAAAACATGAAACATTGGATGTTCTCTGAGAACGTGTTCACAGCTTGTCTGAGAAGCTCTGATGTTGATGTGTAGGTTGACTGTTTGTGGTCACAACAAACCCGCCGGGGGTTTCCAACAGGAAGATGTTTCACATGGACCAGGAACCTGGAAGTTCTGCAGCTTCAGCTTCAGCAAAGAGTTCAAATTAATTCTAATATTATTAAACAGGTTCTAACCAGGATGTAAACCAGGATCAAACCAGGTTCTAAACAGATTCTAACAAGGATCTAACCAGGATCAGGTTCAGTGTTTTGGATCAAGATGGTTCGGGTTAGAGTTAGACACAGTGGAAGGATTTCTGATCTCTTGTCACTGACAGAGAAAACATGTGGGCGGAGTCAGAATTCTTTGGTCTTCTGGAATGTCAGCAATGAATTCTCGCAGATACACTCATTCATCAGGTTTCACTCAGTCACAACCAGAATGTTCAGGCGGTTCTTCCTGTTAATGAACATGTTGGTTCTGATTCTGAGGATGTTTAATCCACAGAAAAAGTTTTCATTGTTCTAAAACTCAAACAACTTCTGAAACCTTAGACGTTTCTTCTCATGCTTCCGTTTTACCTGCTGCAAAACGAGAAGGTTTTTACCTGTGTGTGCATGCGTGTGTGTGTGTGCGCGCGCGTGCGCGTGTGTGTAAGAACTGAATGTAAATCGATTAATTAACCTGAATCAAGATGGCCGCCAGAGCTAATTGACCTCAGCAGAAGAGCTTAAAGTCGGTGAATTTGCACGTTTTCCACATGCCAACATGTCATGTGACAACGTGCAGCATTAAATGAGATCACATGCACATGCAAGGTTTCCTTTAACATTCATCCAAACTCCATCATTCATCTGCATGAGACGATCCCAGTGTAACACTTTAAGCTGAAAGGCAGCAGACTGGAATCTTTAAATCCAGGCTTTTATTTTGTAGTGGTGACACAGCAGTTGGGCAGGTTAAGAAGGCTTTGTAGGTAAAATGCTGCAGCTTCCATCACAGGTGTGTCTGAACTGGGCGTGGCTGAGATGTTTAAGTAGTTTTATCTGTGAAAAGAATGAATCACTCATTCTGTTATCAGTTTTTATTCAACTCTTTTAAAGAGTGTAGAGCAGCTTTTAATCTGTAAAAGACTGATGATAAACTGTTAATCTGTCACGTCATCAGAAAATCTTTAATTAGACTAATATATAAATCATGTTGAATTCACAGGTTTTATATGTTTTATTACATCTAAAATAACGAAAGTCCTGTTTGATGCCTCAGCGTATAAAACGACCGCCGTCCTAACGTGTCGGTCTTTCAGGTAAAACTTTCTGATAACGTTTGTGTTAAAGTGTCTCATCAGACAGACAAATAGTTGTTTTTCTCTTGTTTGATTGACTTCAGTGTTAAACAGCATGAGGTGAGTGGAGTCAGCGTGGAGTCCCTGCAGACGATTACTCAACAACTACCTCATGAAGTATTCACAATGTTCTCTTATCACATCGTCTTGTGCAACTTTCACTGTAAACGTCATGTTGAAATGAGCGACGACGTGTAAATAAATCATGAGTTTATTATAAATACAGTTCATGATCCTGACTTCAATTTTATTACAAATTAATTCAGTTAATGAAGTGCTGCAGGATGGTGGTGCAGCAGCTAAGGTCTGGGGTTCGATTCCCATCGAGAGCCTGTCTGCATGTTCCTCATGTAGATAAAAACCCACTCAGTCTGGTTGTTTGTGGTTTTTATGCAAAACAAATTTTTAATTTAAAGAAATTCTCTTTAGAAGAAAAAGTATTTAACAGTTTGGGGTTTTGTTCAGCTGCTGCTCCTTTAACACATACAGGTAGCTCTAACAGGAAGTCCCTCCCTCTCATCCGATTGGCCACTGTCAGGGTCTTGAATGTTTTCAGACCAACAGCGTCTGCTCTGATCTGGCTGCCTCCCGCCCACCTGATGTTTCCTCTCCTCTCTGTCTGGCTGCAGTCTGGTCTCAGACCGGCGGACTGTCAGACCGCCTGCCTCAGCTGCTCTGGGTCTGTGTGGGACTGAGTGTGTGTCTGAGTGTGTCTGTGTGTGACTGAGTGTGTCTGTGTGTGACTGAGTGTGTCTGTGTGTGACTGAGTGTGTCTGTGTGGGTCTGTGTGTGTGTCTGTGTGTGACTGCGTGTGTGGGTCATAAATTAGTGTGAAACATTCCTGGAGAAGCTGCAGAGTCTCAGAGGAACTTTTCTTTCTGACCAGTTGGGAGGAGGAAAGACATGATGATGATGATGATGATGANCACAGGTTTTATATGTTTTATTACATCTAAAATAACGAAAGTCCTGTTTGATGCCTCAGCGTATAAAACGACCGCCGTCCTAACGTGTCGGTCTTTCAGGTAAAACTTTCTGATAACGTTTGTGTTAAAGTGTCTCATCAGACAGACAAATAGTTGTTTTTCTCTTGTTTGATTGACTTCAGTGTTAAACAGCATGAGGTGAGTGGAGTCAGCGTGGAGTCCCTGCAGACGATTACTCAACAACTACCTCATGAAGTATTCACAATGTTCTCTTATCACATCGTCTTGTGCAACTTTCACTGTAAACGTCATGTTGAAATGAGCGACGACGTGTAAATAAATCATGAGTTTATTATAAATACAGTTCATGATCCTGACCTCAATTTTATTACAAATTAATTCAGTTAATGAAGTGCTGCAGGATGGTGGTGCAGCAGCTAAGGTCTGGGGTTCGATTCCCATCGAGAGCCTGTCTGCATGTTCCTCATGTAGATAAAAACCCACTCAGTCTGGTTGTTTTAGTTCATGATGTTTGTGGTTTTTATGCAAAACAAATTTTTAATTTAAAGAAATTCTCTTTAGAAGAAAAAGTATTTAACAGTTTGGGGTTTTGTTCAGCTGCTGCTCCTTTAACACATACAGGTAGCTCTAACAGGAAGTCCCTCCCTCTCATCCGATTGGCCACTGTCAGGGTCTTGAATGTTTTCAGACCAACAGCGTCTGCTCTGATCTGGCTGCCTCCCGCCCACCTGATGTTTCCTCTCCTCTCTGTCTGGCTGCAGTCTGGTCTCAGACCGGCGGACTGTCAGACCGCCTGCCTCAGCTGCTCTGGGTCTGTGTGGGACTGAGTGTGTGTCTGTGTGGGTCTGTGTGGGTCTGAGTGTGTCTGAGTGGGTCTGTGTGTGTCTGTGTGGGTCTGTGTGGGTCTGAGTGTGTCTGTGTGTGTCTGTGTGTGTGTCTGTGTGTGTCTGTGTGTGTGGGTCATAAATTAGTGTGAAACATTCCTGGAGAAGCTGCAGAGTCTCAGAGGAACTTTTCTTTCTGACCAGTTGGGAGGAGGAAAGACATGATGATGATGATGATGATGAAGATGCTCAGAGTGTCTCAGCGAGCTCAGGTCAGTGAACGCGGGAACTTCACAGCTTATTGATGTGAAGTCGAGTTCCTTTACGTGCAGCAGTTTCTGGTTCCGGTTCCTCTCTGAGATGCAGGTTTGGGTTTAACAGAGATGTTTGCAGATTCATCATGAGTCACTTCTTCTGTTTGAGCTGCTCACCGTGTGTGTGTGTGTGCGCGCGCGTGCACGTACTTGCAGGAAACTGATGTTTAAACTTTAAATATTTTCTTCTTTACTGCAAAACTACTGATCTGGTTCTGTTTAAACCTCCTGATCCGGTTCTTGTCTCTCCTGTGATCTGTTAAGTGGGTCTGGATCAGCAGGTCTCAGACCTTCTGAAGGTCTTTCAGAGTTTTATTGTTTTATCACCTAGTTGGAGCTGAAATCCGGTTTCCTGGCTCATTGTGTTATTTTTGGAGTTTTTCTCAGATTCAGCTCAAGAAGCAGGAACAGAGTCTCAGTTTCAGGCTGCTGGACACAAAGATCCAATAAATCTGGTTCTGGGTTCGGTTCTCTGTCAACCTCCTTTCAGTTTAGGAGTCTTTGAGGTTCAGGACTTTTAATAAAGTTCTTTATTCTCATTAACTCCAGCTCTTATAATTAAAAATGGAACACAGTCGAGTCAAAGGTTGAAATGATGTCTGAGATCAGCTGCTGTCGGGGTGAAGAGTCGGTGGTAGCTGATTAATTAATCAGCTGTGACATTAATTAAGATCCTAACGACCTGAACGTGACCTGCAGAATCCTCACGACCTCCTTCCTGCAGCTGTTTCATCTAAAATACAGTAACTGAGACTTTTTGTATCCACAGTCAGATCAGTCTGCCTCACTGTCAGAATCATTACAGCTTGTTATGAAAAATCACGTCTTAATTTGTGGAAAAGAAAAAAAAAATCTGTTTTTAATCTTTTCTCATATTATTTAGAAACAGAAATGATCTAATTTCTGAGCTGTTAAAGCTGTTCTGGGTGGGCTCAGTCCACCTGGCTCTGTGTGTGTGTGTGTGTGTGTGGGGGGGGGGGGGGGGGGGGGGGGGCAGAAGTCCACCGTGTACCCAATTACAGTAAGTGCTCAGTGGACTGGAAGCGACCCGCCCCATTCCACAGCGTCCGTCTGCATCAATCATTTTAAATACTTTTGTTATTTTCAGTCAACAGTGAATCTTTTTTCATCATGAACGTCTTTATATGGATTTATTTATTCCTCAAGCTGCTTAAATCTCTTTTCTTCTAAGACTTTGTGGTTTTAGCAGCTTTTATTTCAGAGCAGATTGAATCAAATTGGTCACGAGTCTGAACTTGAAGCTGCTGCGTGGAGGAATCTGTCTTTTCATCAAGTGTTTACTTCTCGCTCAAGACTGAAAATGTCTCAGCAGCCTGCAAACGCTCACAGACGGAGATTCACTGAAAACACAGTAAACTGTGAATGTGAAAACAAACATGGTCAGATGAACGGAACCAGGAAGAGTCCAGAAAGAAAAAACCTGCAGAACTTCTCAGTCAGCTGTGAAAGTTCACAAGAACACACAAGAACACTAAAATGATTCACATAATCAGGTTTCAGGTCCAAAACAGGAATAAAAACATCTGGAATCAGATCACATGATGTTTTTAAAATGATTACAAATCCAATTCAAGGTTCTCGATAAACTGTAGGACAGATCAGGTGAGAAAGCCCCGCCCCCTTTGGAGGCTTCATGTGTGTAAATGTTTTTTTAGATTTTCAGACTCTCAGTAACAACCTGATCGTTCCTCTTCAGCTCTCCATGGTCCTGCTCAGTTTTCATTTTTAACCCAAAATAAAAATATTTAGTGTTTTTAATCATCAACCTTTAAATCTTCTTCATGAGATCTGAACCCGTTTGTACAGGCGCTGCTGAAAAACACATTATATATTAATCTAAGAATAAGAGCCTGGTACATTCATGCATTCTTTATATGAGTATAAGTTGTAATGAGAAGTTTTGGTCACCAGACACACTGTAAGACTTCACAAATAATTCAGCACAGAAAACGATAAACAAACAATTTATTCAAAAATCTCCTCAAATTCAGTCCGTATGGGATTAAAGGAGCTCAGATTACAGCACCAGTAACTTCATACGGATCATAAATCTGATCATATATTTGTTTTTAGAACTGAAACCAGGTTTTACTTTTTAGTGCAAAATAAATAATGAAGCGATGAAGTGATGTCATCATCACGTTGCCTGGACATGTTGAACTTGTCAAACTCGTTTTTTTTGTGTCTAATGGAGCTGAAAACAGACGTTAGAGTTAAATCTGTATTTCTGTGTAATTGTTTTGCATTTAGGTGAAAAAACCCAATAAAATCCACATATAAGAGGAACTGACCCGCTGAGCTTTGAGACATTCTTGGTCATTTGACCTTAATTCTACTTTAAACAGTTTAGTATTGAAAGTGTTGAAGGACCCGTGTGGAACGTGGAGGTTTCACTTCCTCTCTGACTCTGTCGTTCACTTCAGATTCCATTTCTGTAGCATTTTGGTAAATGATGATTGTAACATGACCTTCTACCTGATGGACGTGTTGACCAGAAGGAGGCGGGAGGGTTAATCTCTCCTGTTAATCCCTCCTAACTCCAGATATCTTATTTAAAATGATTTAATCTGGTTTGAACCTGATTTAATCCAGCTGAAAACTTTCTCCAGATTTCTATCAGGTTTGTTTCTGTTTGTTCCATCAGGATCTAGAGTTAACTGACACGCCTTGAACACACTCGGACACAGTTTCATGCAAACACTCGAGCATCTTTGCACCAGATGATTTTCATTTTATAGATGCCAAACTTTGTTTATGCAGATACAGGAAACTGTTTTAGAGCTTGTGTCACTGAAAGCTGCTTCATTTGTTTGTTTGTTTGTTTGTTTGTTTTTCCTGTGAGATATTACCGGGTGTTATCAGACTCATCAGGTCCTCCAATCACAGAACGAACCCTCTCCTCCTGGAAGAGGCTCCACATGCAGAAACTACTTTAAACATCAAAAACAATCATTTAAACAAAAACTTCAATAAATCTGGAAAAATGTTTTCTTTAATCTGCGATTGTTCTAAAATCAGAGTCGGAGAACGTTCTTCAGCATGTTCTCCTGCAGGTTGAGAGTTCTCCTCTCAGTGGAACATCAGGGTTTTACTGCAGGCCGTCAGTTTGTTGTGAGTCTGAGCTGCTCTTCTGCCCAGTCATCCATAAAGTATAACTATCTGAGTAATACTAATACTAGTACTAGTACTAGGTTCTGCTCTGCAGTAGAAATAAACAGTGGTGGATCAGACACGGTCATGTTTGTTTCCTATCAGAACAAATAAATTAAACTTCATCACTACAGTGAACTTTATAGCCGTTCTCCGTAGCAGCCGTCTGAAGTGAGATAATCTGGTTACGTCTCTCATCCTGATCAGTCTTCTTTATGACCTCGTGACAGATGTTTAAAATACGGATCCTTTTCTCCCGTTTGGATCAGTTCCCTATGGGACTTTGGATCTCCAGTATAGTTTGTGGTGTTTTCTGGTAGAGGAAGTAAAAGCAGATGAACCGCAGCACAACCGCAGTTTCACTTTCCAGTGAATCCAGAAATAAACTCTGTCCCTGAAATGTTGACATATTTTATTACATCATAAACACGCTGCTTCAGATTTTAGAGCTTGTGTAAGAACCCAGACGCTGTTCGGAGGCTCCTGACCGGACGGTTTGGTTTCCTCTGGAGGGTTGACTGGATGTTGTGGAGTCTCTGATGGAAGTGATTGATCATGTGATCATGTGATCAATACTGAGACAGACTGAAGAATTAAAGCTTCATTACAGTAGCAGCCGTCAGTGCTGCAGCTTCTCTGTCTTGTTACACTGTTAGTTTAATGTTCAGCAGCTGGAATGTTCACACAGATGTGTTTAACCAGCCAGCTGTTATTTAATCAGCTGATTTGTTTCCAGTTTAAAAGTCGTACTTCATTAATGCTGCTGATCTTTCTGTCGACTCGCCTCCTTCCTGCTCATCTTCCACGTGTTTTAATGTGTTTCTGTAACACGCTGCCATCATGAATCCACCTCAGATTCAACATTAATCCAGACATCAGGGATTAGCAGCGAGCAGGGATTCAGTTTCAACCACATCACTCGTTATGAGTGCACACGTGGGTGTTTTGGAAGGGGAGAAAAAAAACCAGGTCAAACGGTGTGTTTGTGTTCCCTCATGAATGAAGAGAATTTACTCCAGAGATTTTATAGAAACTGACCCAGAAAGATGAATGAGATGAAAAGAAGTGGCAACAGAATAAATATAATTTCAATCTGAATGAGATGATCTCACATATCGATTCATGTTTGATCAGAGTCTGAGACTAGAAGACCATTTAATTAGAAATACTATTAACCAGATACACACACACACACACACACCCACACACACACACACACAAACACATAAACACACACATGCACACACACAGACATACACACATGCACACGCATGCATGCAAATACACACATCTCCACTACAATATGCACACACACACACACACACACGCATGCATGCAAACACACACACACACCCACTTACACACACACACATGCACCCCCCACACACACACACGCATGCAAACACACAGACATACACACACATGCACACACATGCATGCAAACACACACATCTCCACTACAATATGCGCACACACACACACACACACACACCTGCACACACGCATGCATGCAAACACACACATCTCCACTACAATATGCACATACAAACACACACACACCCACTTACACACACACATGCACCCCCCCACACACACACACGCATGCAAACACACAGACATACACACACATGCACACGCATGCATGCAAACACACACATCTCCACTACAATATGCACATATACACACACACACACACACACACGCATGAATGCACACACACACACACACACACGCATGCATGCAAACACACACACACACCCACTTACACACACACATGCACCCCCCCACACACACACACGCATGCAAACACACACACATACACACACATGCACAAACATGCATGCAAACACACACATCTCCACTACAATATGCACATATACACACACACACACACACACACGCATGCATGCAAACACACACACACACCCACTTACACACACACACATGCACCCCCCACACACACACACACGCATGCAAACACACAGACATACACACACATGCACACACATGCATGCAAACACACACATCTCCACTACAATATGCACACACACACACACACACACACACCCATGCATGCAAACACACACACACCCACTTACACACACACATGCACCCCCCCACACACACACACGCATGCAAACACACAGACATACACACACATGCACACGCATGCATGCAAACACACATCTCCACTACAATATGCACATATACACACACACACACACACACGCATGCATGCAAACACACACACACACCCACTTACACACACACACATGCACCCCCCACACACACACACACGCATGCAAACACACAGACATACACACACATGCACAC
>SSNP01000039.1:2781202-2813526 GCA_006937955.1 Pachypanchax playfairii | reverse complement strand
CAGCTGACTTGCTGCTGACCTGCTGCAGCTGACCTGCTGCTGACCTGCTGCTGCTGACCTGCTGCTGACTTGCTGCTGCTGACCTGCTGCTGCCGTCCTGCTGCTGACCTGCTGCTGCTGACCTGCTGCTGCTGACTTGCTGCTGACCTGCTGCTGCTGACCTGCTGCTGACCTGCTGCTGCCCTGCTGCTGCTGACCTGCTGCTGTCCTGCTGCTGACCTGCTGCAGCTGACCTGCTGCTGCTGACCTGCTGCTGACCTGCTGCTGACCTGCTGCTGCTGACTTGCTGCTGCTGACCTGCTGCTGACCTGCTGCTGCTGACTTGCTGCTGCTGACCTGCTGCTGCTGACCTGCTGCTGCTGGCTTGCTGCTGCTGACTTGCTGCTGACCTGCTGCAGCTGACTTGCTGCTGACCTGCTGCTGCTGACCTGCTGCTGCTGACCTGCTGCTGACCTGCTGCTGCTGACCTGCTGCTGACCTGCTGCTGACCTGCTGCTGCTGACCTGCTGCTGACCTGCTGCTGACCTGCTGCTGCTGACTTGCTGCTGCTGACCTGCTGCTGACCTGCTGCTGCTGACTTGCTGCTGCTGACCTGCTGCTGCTGACTTGCAGCTGACCTGCTGCTGCTGACCTGCTGCTGATCTGCTGCTGATGTGCTGCTGCTGATCTGCTGCTGCTGTCTTGCTGCTGACCTGCTGCTGACCTGCTGCAGCTGACCTGCTGCTGACCTGCTGCTGCTGACCTGCTGCTGACCTGCTGCTGCTGACCTGCTGCTGACCTGCTGCTGACCTGCTGCTGACTTGCTGCTGCTGACCTGCTGCTGACCTGCTGCTGCTGACCTGCTGCTGACCTGCTGCTGACCTGCTGCTGACCTGCTGCTGCTGACCTGCTGCTGACCTGCTGCTGACCTGCTGCTGCTGACCTGCTGCTGCTGACCTGCTGCTGCTGACCTGCTGCTGACCTGCCTGCTGCTGACCTGCTGCTGACCTGCTGCTGACCTGCTGCTGCTGACCTGCTGCTGACCTGCTGCTGCTGACTTGCTGCTGCTGACCTGCTGCTGACCTGCTGCTGCCCTGCTGCTGCTGACCTGCTGCTGCTGTCCTGCTGCTGACCTGCTGCTGCTGACCTGCTGCTGACCTGCTGCTGCTGCCTGCTGCTGACCTGCTGCTGACCTGCTGCTGCTGACCTGCTGCTGACCTGCCGCTGCTGACCTGCTGCTGACCTGCTGCTGACCTGCTGCTGCTGACCTGCTGCTGCTGACCTGCTGCTGACCTGCTGCTGCTGACCTGCTGCTGCTGACCTGCTGCTGCTGACCTGCTGCTGCTGACCTGCTGCTGACCTGCTGCTGCTGCCGCTGCTGACCTGCTGCTGACCTGCCGCTGCTGACCTGCTGCTGACCTGCTGCTGACCTGCCGCTGCTGACCTGCTGCTGACCTGCTGCTGACCTGCTGCTGCTGCCCTGCTGCTGCTGACCTGCTGCTGCTCTCCTGCTGCTGACCTGCTGCTGCTGACCTGCTGCTGCTGACCTGCTGCTGCTGACCTGCTGCTGACCTGCTGCTGCTGAGCTGCTGCTGACCTGCTGCTGCTGACCTGCTGCTGACCTGCTGCTGACCTGCTGCTGACCTGCTGCTGCTGACCTGCTGCTGCTGACCTGCTGCTGCTGACCTGCTGCTGACCTGCTGCTGACCTGCTGCTGCTGACCTGCTGCTGCTGACCTGCTGCTGACCTGCTGCTGCTGACCTGCTGCTGACCTGCTGCTGCTGACTTGCTGCTGACCTGCTGCTGACCTGCTGCTGCTGACCTGCTGCTGACCTGCTGCTGCTGACCTGCTGCTGCTGACCTGCTGCTGACCTGCTGCTGACCTGCTGCTGCTGACCTGCTGCTGACCTGCTGCTGACCTGCTGCTGACGTGCTGCTGCTGACCTGCTGCTGACCTGCTGCTGACCTGCTGCTGCTGACCTGCTGCTGACCTGCTGCTGACCTGCTGCTGCTGACCTGCTGCTGCTGACCTGCTGCTGACCTGCTGCTGCTGACTTGCTGCTGACCTGCTGCTGCTGACCTGCTGCTGCTGACCTGCTGCTGCTGACCTGCTGCTGATGTGCTGCTGCTGACCTGCTGCTGCTGACTTGCTGCTGCTGACTTGCTGCTGACCTGCTGCTGACCTGCTGCTGCTGACCTGCTGCTGACCTGCTGCTGCTGACTTGCTGCTGACCTGCTGCTGACTTGCTGCTGCTGACCTGCTGCTGACCTGCTGCTGCTGACCTGCTGCTGACCTGCTGCTGACCTGCTGCTGCTGACTTGCTGCTGCTGACCTGCTGCTGACCTGCTGCTGCTGACCTGCTGCTGCTGACTTGCTGCTGACCTGCTGCTGCTGACTTGCTGCTGACCTGCTGCTGACCTGCTGCTGACCTGCTGCTGCTGACCTGCTGCTGCTGACCTGCTGCTGCCCTGCTGCTGCTGACCTGCTGCTGCTGACCTGCTGCTGCTGACCTGCTGCTGCTGACCTGCTGCTGACCTGCCGCTGCTGACCTGCTGCTGACCTGCTGCTGATGTGCTGCTGCTGACCTGCCGCTGCTGACCTGCTGCTGACCTGCTGCTGACCTGCTGCTGCTGACCTGCTGCTGCCCTGCTGCTGCTGACCTGCTGCTGACCTGCTGCTGCCCTGCTGCTGCTGACCTGCTGCTGACCTGCTGCTGCTCTGCTGCTGCTGACCTGCTGCTGCTGACTTGCTGCTGACCTGCTGCTGACCTGCTGCTGCTGACTTGCTGCTGCTGACCTGCTGCTGCCCTGCTGCTGCTGACCTGCTGCTGACCTCCTGCTGCTGACCTGCTGCTGCTGACCTGCTGCTGCTGACCTGCTGCTGACCTGCCGCTGCTGACCTGCTGCTGACCTGCTGCTGACCTGCCGCTGCTGACCTGCTGCTGACCTGCCGCTGCTGACCTGCTGCTGACCTGCTGCTGCTGACCTGCTGCTGACCTGCTGCTGCTGCCCTGCTGCTGACCTGCTGCTGACCTGCTGCTGCTGACCTGCTGCTGACCTGCTGCTGACCTGCTGCTGCTGCCCTGCTGCTGACCTGCTGCTGCTGACCTGCTGCTGACCTGCTGCTGACCTGCTGCTGCTGACTTGCTGCTGACCTGCTGCTGACCTGCCGCTGCTGACTTGCTGCTGCTGACCTGCTGCTGACCTGCTGCTGCTGACCTGCTGCTGCTGACCTGCTGCTGACCTGCTGCTGACCTGCTGCTGCTGACCTGCTGCTGCTGACTTGCTGCTGCTGACTTGCTGCTGACCTGCTGCAGCTGACTTGCTGCTGACCTGCTGCAGCTGACCTGCTGCTGACCTGCTGCTGCTGAGCTGCTGCTGACCTGCTGCTGACCTGCTGCTGCTGACTTGCTGCTGACCTGCTGCTGACCTGCCGCTGCTGACTTGCTGCTGCTGACCTGCTGCTGACCTGCTGCTGCTGACCTGCTGCTGCTGACCTGCTGCTGACTTGCTGCTGCTGACTTGCTGCTGCTGACCTGCTGCTGCTGACTTGCAGCTGACCTGCTGCTGCTGACCTGCTGCTGACCTGCTGCTGCTGACCTGCTGCTGACCTGCCGCTGCTGACTTGCTGCTGCTGCCCCTGCTGCTGACGTGCTGCTGCTGACCTGCTGCTGCTGACTTGCTGCTGACCTGCTGCTGCTGACCTGCTGCTGACCTGCTGCTGTGTCCTGCTGCTGACCTGCTGCTGACCTGCTGCTGCTGACTTGCTGCTGTGACCTGCTGCTGTGACCTGCTGCTGCTGACCTGCTGCTGACTTGCTGCTGCTGACCTGCTGCTGCTGACTTGCTGCTGCTGACCTGCTGCTGACCTGCTGCTGCTGACTTGCTGCTGCTGACCTGCTGCTGCTGACTTGCTGCTGCTGACCTGCTGCTGACCTGCTGCTGCTGAGCTGCTGCTGACCTGCTGCTGACCTGCTGCTGCTGACCTGCTGCTGACCTGCTGCTGACCTGCTGCTGCTGACCTGCTGCTGCTGAGTCCGCTGCTGCTGTCCTGCTGCTGACCTGCTGCTGCTGACCTGCTGCTGACCTGCCGCTGCTGACCTGCTGCTGACCTGCCGCTGCTGACCTGCTGCTGACCTGCCGCTGCTGACCTGCAGCTGACCTGCTGCTGCTGACCTGCTGCTGACCTCCTGCTGCTGACCTGCTGCTGACCTGCTGCTGCTGACCTGCTGCTGCTGACCTGCTGCTGACCTGCCGCTGCTGACCTGCTGCTGACCTGCTGCTGACCTGCCGCTGCTGACCTGCTGCTGCCGTCCTGCTGCTGACCTGCTGCTGCTGTCCTGCTGCTGACCTGCCGCTGCTGACTTGCTGCTGCTGACCTGCTGCTGCTGACCTGCTGCTGCTGACCTGCTGCTGACCTGCTGCTGCTGACCTGCTGCTGACCTGCTGCTGCTGACCTGCTGCTGACTTGCTGCTGCTGACTTGCAGCTGACCTGCTGCTGCTGACTTGCTGCTGCTGACCTGCTGCTGACCTGCCGCTGCTGACCTGCTGCTGCTGACCTGCTGCTGCTGACCTGCTGCTGCTGACTTGCTGCTGACCTGCTGCTGACCTGCTGCAGCTGACCTGCTGCTGACCTGCTGCTGCTGACCTGCTGCTGGCCTGCTGCTGCTGACTTGCTGCTGCTGACCTGCTGCTGACCTGCTGCTGCTGACCTGCTGCTGCTGACCTGCTGCTGCTGACTTGCTGCTGCTGACTTGCTGCTGACCTGCTGCTGCTGACTTGCTGCTGCTGACCTGCTGCTGCTGACCTGCTGCTGCTGACCTGCTGCTGACCTGCTGCTGACCTGCTGCTGCTGACCTGCTGCTGACCTGCTGCTGACCTGCTGCTGACCTGCTGCTGTGACCTGCTGCTGACCTGCTGCTGCTCTGCTGCTGCTGACTTGCTGCTGCTGACCTGCTGCTGCTGTCCTGCTGCTGACCTGCTGCTGACCTGCCGCTGCTGACCTGCTGCTGACCTGCTGCTGCTGACCTGCTGCTGACCTGCTGCTGCTGACTTGCTGCTGACCTGCTGCTGACCTGCCGCTGCTGACTTGCTGCTGCTGACCTGCTGCTGCTGACCTGCTGCTGACCTGCTGCTGACCTGCTGCTGCTGACCTGCTGCTGACCTGCTGCTGCTGACCTGCTGCTGACCTGCTGCTGCTGACTTGCTGCTGACCTGCTGCTGACCTGCTGCTGCTGACCTGCTGCTGCTGACCTGCTGCTGACCTGCTGCTGACCTGCTGCTGACCTGCTGCTGACCTGCTGCTGCTGACTTGCAGCTGACCTGCTGCTGCTGACCTGCTGCTGCTGACCTGCTGCTGCTGACCTGCTGCTGCCCTGCTGCTGACCTGCTGCTGCTGACCTGCTGCTGACCTGCTGCTGCTGACCTGCTGCTGACCTCCTGCTGCTGACTTGCTGCTGCTGCCCTGCTGCTGCTGACCTGCTGCTGCTGACCTGCTGCTGCTGACCTGCTGCTGACCTGCTGCTGACCTGCTGCTGCTGACTTGCTGCTGCTGACCTGCTGCTGACTTGCTGCTGCTGACTGCAGCTGACCTGCTGCTGCTGACCTGCTGCTGACCTGCTGCTGCTGACCTGCTGCTGACCTGCTGCTGTGACCTGCTGCTGCTGACCTGCTGCTGCTGACTTGCTGCTGCTGACCTGCTGCTGCTGACTTGCTGCTGCTGACCTGCTGCTGTCACTTCAAGGAGAACATTTAAATATTCAGATGTAACTTGGTGTTTGTGCAGCTGGCTGGTGGTGAAAGACTCGTTCCTGTTGTACATGAAGCCGGACTCGGGCGCCATCTCCTTCGTGATGCTGTTCGACAAGGAGTTCAGCATCAAGATGGACTTCAAAGACACAGAAACCAAACACGGTTTCCGTATCGACAGTCTTTCCAGGTACTTCTGCTTCTTTAAGATGAATCCAGGTTGAATCTGCAGCATCGCAGCAACCGAGTGTTTTAATCTGTTTGTGCAGGTCGTTGGTGCTGAAGTGTAACAGCTACAGACACGCCCTTTGGTGGGGTCAAGCCATCGACACCTTTTCCCAGAAGTACGGCTCGGCCTTCCTCACGGACCATCGCTTCGGATCGTTTGCTATGGAGCAAAAAAACATCCCTGCCAAATGGTGAGTTCAGCCGGCTGTCAGACTTGGGCCTGTTTGTTTGTTTGTTTGTTTGTTTGTTTGTTTGTTTGTTTAGGTGTGGTGAGTAGAACTGAGTGTTTAAAAGCAGCTTTATTCAGAGGAAAGTGAGTCTCGTCTGTGTAAACGGATGCAGGTCGGATGTCGGTACGGACACGTCTAGACCAGTTTTCCTGCAGGTTTTCTCAGGAGACATTTTTGTTTCAGTTCTGTGTTTCTGGCCTTGAGTCGGGATGTTAACGTCGGGTTAAAGGGAAACGTTACTGAGACTCTTCTCTAAAGTGGAAGCACAGATGTGTGTCGCGCTGTAGTAACCCGACACAAAGAGGGAAAGTGAGACTCACCTGCTCATCACCTGTCCTCCTGATGGGCAACACTATACTGTCTGTGAGATGGAGTGCATGTGTGTGCATGTGTGTGCATGTGAGTGCGTGCATGTTAATGACCCATTGGAGGAGCTGCAGACTGAAACACAGCTGCAGCGTTAGAGTCTCTGGACTCTCGTCTTTATCTTCTGTAACGTTTATTTGTTTATAGTTTCATCGTTTTTCTCTCTTCATCTTATATTATTGATGTGCGAGTCGCGTCTCGGTGTAAAGTCGTCTCCAGCTCAGGGTAAATATCTGGACTCTGGTGGTTCTGGTCCAAAGCTCTGAGCTGTAGCAGCTGGAGACATAAAATTAAACTAAAATATGTAAATAGTTTAAATGTGGTTCTATTCATAGCAGGTAACTTAGATCATGTGACCTGCTGCAGACGTGTGACAGTCCTGCAGATACTTTATTTGCACTTTGATCTCCAGCCCGGTCCAGATGACCTGAAGCAGCGCAGGAGGTCATGTGATCTTTACCCTGATGTTTTCGTCACTCTGCAGGAGGAAGTTGAACTTAAACCACATGAGTTTTATTTACTGATCTGGAAACAAACTCTTGAATATTTTTCTGATTGTTTGTGTTCGTCTGATCAAACAGCTGTTTGATCGTGTTTGAGTTATTCCAGGTTTATTAACTCGTGTGTTTGTGTCTTCTGAAGGTACGTAAACGGTAAAACGTACATGGAGGATGTCGCTGATGCTCTGGAAGAAGCCAGAGAGGAAATCTTCATCACAGACTGGTGGTGAGTGTAAAACGTCAGCTTCCTCGCCGTGTTTCTGAGGTGATCGAGTGCACACGGCGGTCACCTGAAGGGTTCCTGATCAGACAGATCGGTTACAGAGTCAGAGGTTCAGACTCTCATTACACACACAGCAGGACTCTGTCTGCTGGACGAGCTTTTATATTCATCTCATTCTCGTGTCCAAAGTGGAAACACGGATTTCAGGTTTTACTCATTTAATCTGTGAAAAATTCAAGTTTAAAGGAAGAAAATAGAGTCAGATCAGGTCACATGGGACAGAACGAGACATGGGACAGAACGAGACATGGGACAGAACGAGACATGGGACAGAACGAGACACGGGACAGAACGAGACACGGGACAGAACGAGACATTGGACAGAACGAGACATGGGACAGAACGAGACATGGGACAGAATGAGACATGGGACATAGGACAGAATGAGACATAGGACAGAATGAGACATGGGACAGAACGAGACATGGGACAGAATGAGACATGGGACATAGGACAGAATGAGACATAGGACAGAACGAGACATGGGACAGAACGAGACATGGGACAGAACGAGACATGGGACAGAATGAGACATGGGACAGAACGAGACATGGGACAGAATGAGACATGGGACAGAATGAGACATGGGACAGAACGAGACATGGGACAGAACGAGACATGGGACAGAAGGAGACATGGGACAGAATGAGACATGGGACATAGGACAGAATGAGACATAGGACAGAACGAGACATGGGACAGAATGAGACATGGGACAGAACGAGACATGGGACAGAATCAGACATGGGACAGAATCAGACATGGGACAGAACGAGACATGAGACAGAACGAGACATGGGACAGGACGAGACATGGGACAGAACGAGACATGGGACAGAATGAGACATGGGACAGAAGGAGACATGGGACAGAAGGAGACATGGGACAGAACGAGACATGAGACAGAACGAGACATGGGACAGGACCAGACATGGGACAGAACGAGACATGAGACAGAACGAGACATGGGACAGGACCAGACATGGGACAGAACGAGACATGAGACAGAACGAGACATGGGACAGAACGAGACATGGGACAGAATGAGACATGGGACAGAACGAGACATGGGACAGAATGAGACATGGGACAGAACGAGACATGAGACAGAACGAGACATGAGACAGGACCAGACATGGGACAGAACGAGACATGAGACAGAACGAGACATGGGACAGGACCAGACATGGGACAGAACGAGACACGGGACAGAACGAGACACGGGACAGAACGAGACATGGGACAGAACGAGACATGGGACAGAACGAGACATGGGACAGAACGAGACAAGGGACAGGACCAGACATGGGACAGAACGAGACATGAGACAGAACGAGACATGGGACAGAACGAGACATGGGACAGAATGAGACATGGGACAGAACGAGACATGGGACAGAATGAGACATGGGACATAGGACAGAATGAGACATAGGACAGAATGAGACATGGGACAGAACGAGACATGAGACAGAACGAGACATGAGACAGAACGAGACATGAGACAGAACGAGACATGGGACAGGACCAGACATGGGACAGAACGAGACATGAGACAGAACGAGACATGGGACAGAACCAGACATGGGACAGAACGAGACATGAGACAGAACGAGACATGGGACAGAACGAGACACGGGACAGAACGAGACATGAGACAGAACGAGACATGGGACAGGACCAGACATGGGACAGAACGAGACATGAGACAGAACGAGACATGGGACAGAACGAGACATGGGACAGAACGAGACATGAGACAGAACGAGACATGGGACAGGACCAGACATGGGACAGAACGAGACATGGGACAGAACGAGACATGGGACAGGACGAGACATGGGACAGAACGAGACATGGGACAGAACGAGACATGGGACAGAACGAGACATGGGACAGAACGAGACATGGGACAGAACGAGACATGAGACAGAACGAGACATGAGACAGAACGAGACATGGGACAGGACCAGACATGGGACAGAAGGAGACATGGGACAGAATGAGACATAAGACAGAACGAGACATGAGACAGAACGAGACATGAGACAGAACGAGACATGGGACAGAACCAGACATGGGACAGAACGAGACATGAGACAGAACGAGACATGAGACAGGACCAGACATGGGACAGAACGAGACATGAGACAGAACGAGACATGAGACAGAACGAGACAGAACGAGACATGGGACAGGACCAGACATGGGACAGAACGAGACATGAGACAGAACGAGACATGAGACAGAACGAGACATGGGACAGGACCAGACATGGGACAGAACGAGACATGGGACAGAATGAGACATGGGACATAGGACAGAACGAGACACGGGACAGAATCAGACATGGGACAGAATCAGACATGGGACAGAATCAGACATTGGACAGAAGGAGACATGGGACAGAATGAGACATGGGACAGAACGAGACATGAGACAGAACGAGACATGAGACAGAACGAGACATGGGACAGAACGAGACATGAGACAGAACGAGACATGGGACAGGACCAGACATGGGACAGAATGAGACATGGGACAGAACGAGACATGAGACAGAACGAGACATGAGACAGAACGAGACAGAACGAGACATGGGACAGAACGAGACATGGGACAGAACGAGACATGAGACAGAACGAGACATGGGACAGGACCAGACATGGGACAGAAGGAGACATGGGACAGAACGAGACATGGGACAGAACCAGACATGGGACAGAACGAGACATGAGACAGAACGAGACATGAGACAGAACGAGACATGGGACAGGACCAGACATGGGACAGAACGAGACATGAGACAGAACGAGACATGGGACAGAAGGAGACATGGGACAGAATGAGACATAGGACAGAACGAGACATGGGACAGAACGAGACATGGGACAGAACGAGACATGGGACAGAACGAGACATGGGACAGAATGAGACATGGGACAGAACGAGACATGGGACAGAATGAGACATGGGACAGAATGAGACATGGGACAGAACGAGACATGGGACAGAATCAGACATGGGACAGAATGAGACATGGGACAGAATCAGACATGGGACATAGGACAGAATGAGACATAGGACAGAACGAGACATGGGACAGAACGAGACATGGGACAGAATGAGACATGGGACAGAACCAGACATGGGACAGAACGAGACATGAGACAGAACGAGACATGAGACAGAACGAGACATGGACCAGACAGGACCAGACTCAGACAGGACAGAACTGGACTCGAGCCTGACGGCTGCAGATCGACAGGTAAACGTTTGTATTGTTGCATTCTGATTGAGGCTGTAGGCGGGACCTCACCTGGTGAACAGAACAGGTGACGCAGGTTGAGGGTCGCTGCTGGGTGGGCGGGGCTTTAAATCATGTTGAAGGAAGGTAAAAAATACAAACTGTACGAGGAAATCAAAGATAAAAATCAGATTGTTGTAATGAAGATGTTGACGGTTTGTGTTCACGTGGAACGTTGTGTTTCATCCTGCAGGTTGAGTCCAGAGATTTTCCTGAAGAGGCCCGTCGTTGAAGGAAACCGATGGCGTCTCGACTGGGTCCTGAGGCGTAAAGCGGTGAGCAGGAAGCACTTCCTGTAAGACGCTGACTGATCAGCGTCACATCGAAACTACAGAAAAAAGATAATTATAAAACAGAAAAACCAAGAAGCTCCGACACGTTTACTGCATAAAGAAATATTCTAACATCAGATATTATCATGTATTTAGAGATTAGATCGTTTATTGATCTCTACTGATCAAACGTTCAGAACCATCGAGACGTGAACAGGGTTTATTGATCGTTGGCGTTTCCTCGCAGCAACAAGGCGTTCGGATCTTTGTGATGCTCTACAAGGAGGTGGAGTTAGCTCTGGGAATAAACTCTGGTTACAGCAAGCGAACGCTGCTGCACCTTCACCCCAACATCAAGGTCAGTTCCTGGCGCTCATCTGTTGCTCCGCCCCACTTTCTGTTTCCTGTCTGAACTGTTGGGTTATTGTTGATCAGGTGATGCGCCACCCAGACCACGTCTCCTCTGCCGTCTACCTGTGGGCTCATCACGAGAAGATCATTGTTATCGACCAATCAGTGGCCTTCGTGGGCGGGATCGACCTGGCGTACGGACGCTGGGACGACAAAGAGCACCGACTCACCGACATCGGGAGCGTGACGCTTTCTCATTTGGAGCAGGTCTTTATTGATTTAATGTTTTTATAGTTGAATGTTGAGATTTAGATTTTATCTGTTACTGAACGGGTCAGGACCACTAAGACCAGGGTCCAGGGTCCAGGGTCCAGGACTTCTAATGTTCTCAACTGTAGATCAGAGTCCAGGAGAAGAATCAGACAGAACTGGTTCTTCTCCTGGACTCTGATCAGATCTCTCTGGTTCTCAGGCTGCAGCTGCTCCTCCCACTTCAGCTGCTCCTCCCACTTCAGCTGCTCCTCCCACTGCAGTTGTTCCGGGCTCCGGCGGCGTTTCAAATGGAAAAGGCCTTTTCACGGTGATGGACGCAGCAGATCAGCCCAAGCTGAAGGGTCAGGGGAGGCTGAAGAGGACCCGGCTCAGCATCAAGAGACATCTTCAGAAACACGGACTGGCGTCCGCTGACAGCGACAGCGACCTGGAGGACGAGCAGCCGAGTGAGTCTGACGTCTGCTCACAAAAACACAGATTACAGTTCAACTTAGAAATGAACCTGCAACACGAGAATCAGACGTTGCTGTTCGTATACGGTGAAACGTTCAGGCTGCTTGTTCGTAACGTCCCGTCCAGCAGAAACAGCTGTGATGTTTGTGTCAGGTTGGTCTCACAGCGTCAGCAGCCAACACGCTCTGATTCCCAGCAGGCTGCTGGAGCTGAAGGCGGCCGCTCCGTTCGGGTCGTGTCTGGCTGGTGAGTCAGAATGACTCCTGTTTCCCAGCATGCTTTGCTGTGGATTTGCTCTTTATTCTGATTTTATTTCCTGTTTCCTGTCAGATCAGACTACATGAACCATAAAGACAGTTAGTTTCAGGATTTATCAGCTGTTTTTACCTGATTTTTGATCCTTCTGTTGTAAAAATAGATAAAAAGCAAATCAGCTGTTTCCTTCTTCCTTCAGGTGTAAATAAGGTACGTAGGTGATGATCTCTGTTCATCTCAGTGTGTTTCAGAATAAAAGTATCAGGAAAGTAAATCAGTCATTTAATTTTGTAATAAAAATGCAAAAATTCTGAAAAGATGCTTTTAATGAATAAAATGAAATGAAAGTCACATGAAACCGGAGATAGTTTGAGTTCTGCTTTAGATCTGTACAGATATTAAACAGATCTGATTTCTGCTGCTTTTTATTTATTCACATCAAACTAGTTTTGGTTTAACAGATGTGTTTGTTTCTGTTCGTTGGTCGGCGTTAGAAACCAGCTGTCACAGAAATAAATAACTCTTTAAACACAAATAAAATCAAAATTGACTTTAAATAATTTCTTCAACGTCATTAACGTCTAATAAAAGATTTGAATAGTATTTTTTTATGGACACGTCAGCATCAGGGACATAAATTGTTTGTATATGTTATAGTTCTTCAGACTCTGCATGTGTTTATTCTTGTTGTATCTTTTGGTTTATGTGCTGTCCTCCTCACGCTTCTGTTTCCTGTCTTTATAAGACACCGTCTTCTTCCTGCCAGGACTCGTCTGCAGCTGTAAACAGATGTTACTGGAGATGATTTGACGTCTGCTTGTTGGTGAAGTTCAAACCAACTCAGATGTTAAAAACACGAAGGATTCAAGTAGAAACGTCGTGTTCTTTAAAGTCAAAACATAAAATACATCATTTTAGTTAGTGTTGAGGGTTTAATGGGAGCTGCTTGTGAGTCGGGTAGAAAACTAAATGAACCAGTTTCTAAACAGAAAATCTCAGACTGACTTCAGAGTCTCGCTCGTTGGCCCAGAAACCAGAATCTGCGTGTTGTGTACTAACAGGAAGTTCCTTCATGTGTTTCAGGAAGCAGCTCTGTGAGGAGTCTGAATACAGGCGTTGGAGAACTGTTTGGAAACACACGCTTCTGGCACGGGAAGGATTACTGCAACTTTGTGCACAAAGACTGGATACAGCTGGAAAAACCCTTCGATGGTAAGTAGACCTGTCCCGTCCACAGAGGTGTCCCAGTCTACAGAGGTGTCGCTGTCCACCGAGGTGTCGCTGTCCACCGAGGTGTCCCAGTCTACAGAGGTGTCGCTGTCCACCGAGGTGTCGCTGTCCACCGAGGTGTCCCAGACCACCGAGGTGTCCCGGTCCACCGAGGTGTCCCGGACCACCGAGGTGTCCCAGACCACCGAGGTGTCCCGGACCACCGAGGTGTCTCGGTCCACAGAGGTGTCCCGGTCTACAGAGGTGTCCCGGTCCACCGAGGTGTCCCGGACCACCGAGGTGTCTCGGTCCACAGAGGTGTCCCGGTCTACAGAGGTGTCCCGGTCCACCGAGGTGTCCCGGACCACCGAGGTGTCCCAGACCACCGAGGTGTCCCAGTCTACAGAGGTGTCGCTGTCCACCGAGGTGTCGCTGTCCACCGAGGTGTCCCGGTCCACCGAGGTGTCCCAGACCACCGAGGTGTCCCAGACCACCGAGGTGTCCCAGACCACCGAGGTGTCCCGGTCCACCGAGGTGTCGCTGATCATAAAGAATAACTTAATTAATTTAGTTTTTATGTTTCTTTAGATTTCATCGACAGACATACAACTCCCAGAATGCCTTGGCATGACATCGCCTCTGTGGTTCATGGGAGGGCGGCTCGAGATGTGGCCAGACATTTCATCCAGCGGTGGAATTTCACCAAGGTGACTTTCAGCTTCTCAGACACGTTTTGACTGATTTCCATCTTTATCTTTAGGAGTTGGACTGGGTTTTGGTTCTGTTGGGTCATTAATTATCTGTTTATTATCTAACGTGGGTCGGACTGATTGTTCAGTCATACAGGTGTTTGTTTTTAACAGCTCGTCAAGCCAAAGTATCGAGCTCAGTCGTACCCGCACCTGCTGCCAAAGTCTCACGCCACCGCCGGAGACCTGCGATACCAAGTTCCCAACTGCGTCAACACTAAAGTGCAGGTCGGTGAACCCGTTGTGCTCTCGATCCTTTCAGAGTTCTGGAATCGGACCAGAACCTGAACCAGATTTAAGAACGTCTTGTTGAAGAGTGTGTCGATGTTTCCTCAGATCCTTCGCTCCGCCGCCGACTGGTCTGCTGGCATCAAACACCACGAGGAGTCCATCCACAACGCCTACGTCCACGCCATCAACAACAGCCAGCACTTCATCTACATCGAGGTATTTTACAAATAACACAAAAAAACCTTTTCTGAGTGTTTGTGGCTGTCTCTTATACACNTTACAATTTACTACAATTCTTCTAGTATTACATGAATTCCTCAGTAAACACACGGACTGATGAAACTCTGAGATGAACTCAGCAGCAGGTTGTTTTTACGCTCGTTGACGCCGGGCCAGTTCTTCCTGTTCAGAAATGTTGTAACGTCTGTTCCTGGAACAGGAACGTGACGGACATGCTGGTGGAAAAACCCACTAACACTGAGATTCATTTGTTTTTACTCTGTTTTGTTTGGTGGAAGAAAAAAAAATAGATCAAATATATTTCAGTAACTTTAATATTTCCTTTCTCATCTGTGGAGTGTAAAACATATAAATAGTGAAACAAACTGTTTCTTTAAAGGGTTTTTTAAAAAATAATAAACTGTTCCAGGTCTGTCTGCGTTTTATTTTGTCTGTTTTTGGCAGAAGTAAAATAAATAAATAAATAAATGATCACAAATATTTTATCATGTTTCTATTAAATGAATTATTCAGATCAGAACCGACTTCACGGTTCCTTCCTGTCAAAGATGAAACTAAAACCAGACCAGGTGTCTCTGCTGAAACCAACATCTGCATCAGAGACGCCAGAATGAAAGTCCCGCCCACTTACCTGCACACACAAATATTACACAATAAGAACTACATGAACCCAGAAGAGTCAACACCACAAAACAATTATCTCAGGTGTTGGAGGCGGGGCTTAGAACCAGCAACCAGGGGTTCGGTTCTGTTGAGGTTCTGCGTCATGTTCCTACATGGAGTTATATTATATTATATTATATTATATTATATTATATTATATTATATTATATTATATTATATTATATTATATTATATTATATTATATTATATTATATTATATGTGTATAATGTTTAAACACCTGCAGCTTTTAAACTCAAAGTCAACGTGTTTGACGTCGTCTTGATTCTCGGCTACACGCGTGTTGACCTGTCTGGTTGCATCATGTGAGAATAAACTACTGACGTGTTTGTTTGTTTTTCAGAATCAGTTCTTCATCAGCTGTGCAGACAACAGATATGTTTTCAACAAGATCGGAGACGCCATCGCCGAGCGCATCATCAAAGCTTACAGGTAAAAACAATGAATTCTGATCTGTGCTGATGAGATTCAGCTGGACGTTTCTATAAATATATTTATGATATAGATCTCACTCAGGTGTTTGGAGTCAGGTGAAGGGTCCTTGTTTGTGGTCCAGGCAGGTTTCTTTCTAAGATCACATTAAATCGATGATTCATTTCTCAAGCTGAATCTGATCTGTGATCTTTTTTAACAAGTAGCTGAAAACATTTTATTTAAACTTGATTTTGTTCAGTTTTATATATTTATATTTCATCATGTGTTTTATTGTGCATCATCATTTCAGGTGCATCATAAAACGAAACGCATGTTCATGTTTATATTTCTGGGACTTATTTGAATAGTTTCCTCTTTAGATGTTGTTTTGTTGTTGTGGACATCAGCTGCAGATGTGAAACAAACAAACTCGACCCGGTTTCTCCAGGTGGAAACGCTTTACAGCAGCAGTTAAAAATAACACGCGTGTCATGAAGGGAAACATGTCGGCTTAAATAATCCACGACTGAGTGAATGACAATCCATCCGTTTTTATTCAGTTGGGATGTTTGTGACACACAAGCTTCTTCTGTGCAGCCCCCCCCCCGCTATGCAAACACCAAGTCATTTACAGTGGGGCAAAAAAGTATTTAGTCAGCCACCAATTCTGTAAGTTCTCCCCCTTAAAAAGATCAGAGAGGCCTGTAATTTTCATCATAGGTATACCTCAACTATGAGAGACAAAATGAGGAAAAAAAATCCAGAAAATCACATTGTCTGATTTTTAAAGAATTTATTTGCTAATTATGATGGAAAATAAGTATTTGGTCACCTACAAACAAGTAAGATTTCTGGCTTTCACAGACCTGTAACTTCTTTAAGAGGCTCCTCGGTCCTCCACTCGTTACCTGTATTAATGGCACCTGTGTGAACTCGTTATCAGTATAAAAGACACCTGTCCACAACCTCAAAGAGTCACGCTCCAAACTCCACTATGGCCAAGACCAAAGAGCTGTCAAAGGACACCAGAAACAAAATTGTAGACCTTCACCAGGCTGGGAAGACTGAATCTGCAATAGGTAAGCAGCTTGGTGTGAAGAAATCAACTGTGGGAGCAATTATTAGAAAATGGAAGACATACAAGACCACTGATAATCTCCCTCGATCTGGGGCTCCACGCAAGATCTCACCCCGTGGGGTCAAAATGATCACAAGAACGGTGAGCAAAAATCCCAGAACCACACGGAGGGACCTAGTGAATGACCTGCAGAGAGCTGGGACCAAAGTAACAAAGGCTACCATCAGTAACACACTACGCCGCCAGGGACTCAAATCCTGCAGTGCCAGACGTGTCCCCCTGCTGAAGCCAGGACACGTCCAGGCCCGTCTGCGGTTTGCTAGAGAGCATTTGGATGATCCAGAAGAGGATTGGGAGAACATCATATGGTCAGATGAAACCAAAATAGAACTTTTTGGTAGAAACTCAACTTGTCGTGTTTGGAGGGGAAAGAATGCTGAGTTGGATCCAAAGAACACCATACCTACTGTAAAGCATGGGGGTGGAAACATCATGCTTTGGGGCTGTTTTTCTGCAAGGGGACCAGGACGACTGATCCGTGTAAAGGAAAGAATGAATGGGGCCATGTATCGTAAGATTTTGAGTGAAAACCTCCTTCCATCAGCAAGGGCATTGAAAATGAGACGTGGCTGGGTCTTTCAGCATGACAATGATCCCAAACACACCGCCCGGGCAACGAAGGAGTGGCTTCGTAAGAAGCATTTCAAGGTCCTGGAGTGGCCTAGCCAGTCTCCAGATCTCAACCCCATAGAAAATCTCTGGAGGGAGTTGAAAGTCCGTGTTGCCCAGCGTCAGCCCCAAAACATCACTGCTCTAGAGGAGATCTGCATGGAGGAATGGGCCAAAATACCAGCAACAGTGTGTGAAAACCTTGTGAAGACTTACAGAAAACGTTTGACCTCTGTCATTGCCAACAAAGGATATATAACAAAGTATTGAGATTAACTTTTGTTATTGACCAAATACTTATTTTCCACCATAATTTGCAAATAAATTCTTTAAAAATCAGACAATGCGATTTTCTGGATTTTTTTTCCTCATTTTGTCTCTCATAGTTGAGGTATACCTATGATGAAAATTACAGGCCTCTCTGATCTTTTTAAGTGGGAGAACTTACACAATTGGTGGCTGACTAAATACTTTTTTGCCCCACTGTACATGTCTGTATCCTGGTATTTCGTGTCTCCCTAAAAGAGCCTTTATTATTAGTGCAGCTTTAACACTGATGCTCCTTCATCACTGTCCTGTTAACAGTTTGTTGTCAGTTTTAGTGATTCTTTGTTTTTGACCCGGTGTGTTTCTACAGAACCCACGTTTCCATCTCATTTTCCCTCAGAGGGCAGCAGGTCCACCCCCAAACGCCAAAACCCGTCCAACATGTTTTAGATCTGAATTTTCTCCTCAAAGGTTGAAATGAAAATATCTTTTTAACTCGTCAAACACTTCGAAGATAAAAGCTAATGAGACACTGGTGGTTACCGTGGAGACCCTGACGAGACACTGCTGGTTACCATGGAGACCTTACTGCTGGTTACCGTGGAGACCCTGACGAGACACTGCTGGTTACCATGGAGACCTTAATGAACCACTGGCAGCAGCACTAACATTTCTGTCAGTCTCTCTACACTTCTACAGTTCGGCGCCTCGTCTGGTTCTGAAAGTCGGTCCCAAGTGATTGTTGAACACTAAACTGGTGTCTGTTGGGATTTTCAGGCTGTTGCTGCAGTAACACTGTTTCAAACATTTTCTAGTTTTTATCTCAGATCATTAATTAGATCTCGTCTTGTGTGTTTTTATATTTACAGGGAAGGTAAAAAGTATCGTGTTTACGTGGTGACGCCTCTGTTGCCCGGATTCGAAGGAGACATCAACACCGGAGGAGGAATCGCCATCCAGGCTGTCATGCACTTTAACTACAGGTGAGTGTGTGATCATCCTGTTGTGTTACTGCTGAAGGACAGTGTTGTTACTTCACACCTCACACGGTGTTTCACTCCCATCTTCTTCCTGTTGAGAATGATATTTATTGTTTTGGCTGGATTTTTGAGCAACACACAGACACACAGCAGCTTGTCATGAAGAATGTGAATGTGCTGCTCATACTTCTGTTGGTGTCTCTGCAGAACCATGAACCGAGGAGATCACTCCATCATTTCACAGCTGAGAAGAGAGAGTAAGTCATCGCTGGCTGCAGCACGATCACTGAACGACTCTGTGTTCATATGAAACACACGTGTAAAAAACACGGCAGTGTGTTCTGTATAAATCATTAATGTTTGTAAACTTCAGGTCAAATCTGTTTAAAATCTTTACATGGAAAAATCACCAACTTTTACAGATTTCGTTTAGTTTTTACTCTAAATGATGTCAGCGTCTGATCTCTGATTCCAGTGGGAGATAACTGGATAAACTACATCTCCATCACTGGTCTGAGGACTCACGCTGAGCTGGAGGGGAAACTGGTCACTGAGCTCATTTACGTCCACAGCAAGATGCTCATCGCCGATGACAACACCGTCATCATCGGTAAACATGATGGAAACCACATGAAAAGCTGAGGACTGAAGTGTCTGAACCGAGATGTTGCAGCGCCACCTGCTGGCGGTCACAGGCCTGTTCATTTGCTTGTTTCTCTGCAGGTTCTGCTAACATCAACGACCGCAGCATGTTGGGAAAGAAGGACAGTGAAGTGGCGGTGATCGTGGAGGACTCGGAGACTGTGAACTCTGTCATGGACGGGCAGCCGTATCAGGCGGGAAAATTTGGCCTTCAGCTGCGACTCGAGTGCTTCAAGTACGGAAACGTGTCGCTTATCAGCTTATAAAAACAGATTCATCACATTTAAAAAAACACGGGAGTCAAAACATCAACTTATTTTTCTATAATTGGAAGAACAAACAGAGTTTATATAATAGTCATAAAACCAGCAGATTCTTTATTCTAATGAGTCTTTTTTAGTGTTTCTGCGTGTCTCAGTCTCCTCGTCTTCATCTTCTCAGGATGGTCCTCGGTGCGAACACTGATCCTTCCATTGATGTTTCTGATCCCATCAGCGATCACTTCTACAAGGAGGTCTGGATGGCGACATGCGCGCGCAACGCCTCCATCTACCAGAGGGTGAGTGTGATGTCACAGTTCCTGCTCTGCTGGTGTCAAACTGCTCGTCTTCAGAGTTAAAACCAGGAAGAAAAAACACTCAAACTTTTTGGTTTATAAAAGAAAACTTGTTTTCTGAAAGTCTTCCTGCTTGGAACAGAAGGATGGGCGTGATGGATCAGGACTTTACCTGACGAGTCTCAGACTCTTCTAAGGGAAATAAAGCTGAACCTGTTTCTTCTGGTCCAGGTTTTCCGCTGTCTGCCGTCCAGTGACGTCCGTATAATTTCTGAGCTGGAGGGCTTCCTGTCCCAGCCGGCCCTGGCCAGAGACGACCCGGCTCGGGCTCACGAGGAGCTGAAAAAGATCCGTGGCTTCCTGGTCCAGTTTCCACTGCAGTTCCTGAGCGAGCAAAACCTCCTGCCTCCCATCGGCTCCAAGGAGTCCATGGTTCCCATGGAGGTCTGGACCTGAGGAGGCGGGACTTGGTACGGACGCCATGTTGGAGGTCCTTGGAGCTGAAAACGGCTCCTCTGTGTTTTTACTCTTGAGCACAAACAGCAGCTGATAAACTCAACCGTCTTCAGGTGTTTTCATGTTTCACTGTTTTGAAGAAACTTCCGGTTGTTAAAGTCTTTTAGGTTTTGTTTTTTTCCCTGAGTCGAGACTTTCAGGGTATTTTTGTATTTCAGGCTGTAATCAGATGACGGCATGACGTCTTGGTGGTGCATTTATATCCAGACCTGCCTGAGATCCAGTCCGAGTTGGGAATATTTCAGTGTTCACAGTGAAACTAGAAACACGGTGTTAAAACCTCGTCTAGTTTCAGACACACTGAAGAACGTTAGATTCTGCGTCAGCGTCACCGATTGGGCCAACGAGAGATGAATCAGAATAAAACAGACGAGAGCTGCAACTTTAGAGGAAAATCTGCCTGCAGGCTTTTACGCAGGGTTTAAAAACATTCAAATAAAAGATTTTCTGAAAAGTTGAAGCGATTCCTGAAACGTTACAGACTTAAACCCACTAGATCTGATTAATTGTTATTTGGGAGAATTTTTTTCTGAATTAATCTGAATATTTTTGTCTGTAAACCTGAAGTCGAATGTAAAAGTTTCTCCTGATTTTGTCCATCCAGCAGCTGGAAATATGAATTCAGTGTTAGTGTTAAGCCAAGTAAAGGAAGCCATTCAGCTGGTTGACCTGATGCACCTGAATGGAACA
Organism: Pachypanchax playfairii; assembly: GCA_006937955.1. Classification (NCBI taxonomy): domain Eukaryota; kingdom Metazoa; phylum Chordata; class Actinopteri; order Cyprinodontiformes; family Aplocheilidae; genus Pachypanchax; species Pachypanchax playfairii. Next base: position 2,792,358 of record SSNP01000039.1, on the reverse strand, counting down.
CCTGAAGATGAGTCTGTTCTCAGTGCAGCTGCTCCAGCAGAGGTTTTTATGGACCAATCAGCTGTCTGCTTGCAGGTAAAATCCCCTCCAGCATGACATCATCTAAAAAACCTGCTGAAATTTCCAAATAACAAAAACCATCAGGATCATCCAGAAACCTGGATCCAGCAGAGCCTGAAGATCTGCTTCTCCTGTCTCCAAAAAGAGGAATATTGACTGTGTGACACACTTCCTGTTCGCCCTCATCACCGAGCTTCTACTCTGTAAAGTCAGTTCTCTTTTCTAAACACTATGCAACACGCGGGTCGAGGGAACGCAGCTCATCTGCTGATAAAATACACTAAATGTGACAAAGTTCTGATTCATGTCACTGATATTTATGAGAAGAAATCCAAAGTGCCAAATGAAGTTAAACATTAGAAACTCATCTACATTCCGCTGACTGTGGGTTCCACATTCCGCCTTAAATCACCTGTTTTATACTCTCACCTGTTCTCCATAAAGATTTCATTCAGAATCTGTTTTAATAGTTTTCTGGAAGGAACAACCTGAGTTTGGATCCGTTACTGTTTCCTAATGAAAAGGTTTTATTGTAAATGTAGCTCATATTAATTAACATCATTCTGTCTATTTAAAATATTTTTATTATTTAAATTTATCCAGGTTCTTGTTCTTTTCAGGAAACTATTAGAAATACAGTTTTTCTTGCATGTTAATCTGAAGTGTTGGATTATCGTATCGGCCGTGGAAGATGTTGTAACTTTATAATAAGTGATATTTGTTGTTATTGTAAAACGGCAGCTGCTTCTGAACTGTGGGGGGGGGGGCAGGGGGCGGGGCAGAACAACCTGAAAACATCTGACATGTGATCTCGCTTTATTCTGGTTCCTGTTCATACAAACATTGAGCCTCTTATTGGTTTTATATTCATCTACAGTAATTATGTCACATGACCAGAAGTTCAGTTTAAATTCGACAGGTATCGTGATTCTCTTGTAGCTGTTTTGGGTCTCTGACAGCGTCTGTTACTTTTTATTTAATAAATCTGTCTGTTGGGTTGAAAAGCTGCTTTTAGCTAAAGTAAAATTAAAAGTTAATTAAATTAACAAACTATTTGACCGTCTTGTTCACAACTTCACGGTTTGTTTTGTTTTTTACAGACACGTATTTGTGTTCAGTAAAAATAAAACTTGATGTCACTCTGAAGCAGAGACCTGATGATGATGATTGTTTTTGAAGAAGCAGATTTACATGTCAGTTTCATGTTTTTAGCGTGTTTTGCTGCCCCCATGTGGCCGTGATCGTCACTGCAGGTTAAAATTTGTTGCAGAAAAGTTGCTTTTTGAACTTGAAATGTTTCAGACGTGTCTGATTTTCTTGACATCCTTAATCTGTCTGTTACCTGCATGATGCTGCACATTCCAGTCTAAATGAACATGTAGCTGACAGCATGACAGCAGCTTAACGCCATGAACTGTTACAGCATGAACCCTGTGAGGCGACGCGTGTCTCTTAAAGCCATTACTGATGGTGCCTCGACCTGAAAACCTTCTTCTCTACCTCTTTATGTTTCTACCTCCGGCTCCGGAGCTTCTCAGCTGCTTGTGATTTCCTTCTGAAAAATCTTGAGTATTTGCAGCTTTTCCACAAAGTGAAACACTAAAAGTTTTTCTTTCTGTTTCTGAGAAACTCTCGCCTCTCTGAGATTCTTTCTGCTGAGTTCTCTGTGAAAATGCACCGTTTGCACAGACTGTTTTCTTCTGGCTGATGATCTGCAGTCGAACGTCTTGTGTTGCTCCTGTGAAATAAAAGGCATAAATAAAAATAAAGGCATTAAAATGATCTGATTCTCAGGGTTTTTAATACTTTTCACTGGTTTTCCTTCCAGAAGGAATGTGTCTGAGTTTAAACATGAACAGGAAGTTATGTTTCATTTGACTCCGCTGCAGTAAAAGAGTGGATCCGATACATTCAGGGATCCTACACAGTCCTGGAAGCTACAGAATGTGCAGTAATAATGAGCAGTAAGACCTTGTAACGTGTTTGATTCAACAACCAGTTGGGATTTTATTGGAAACTTAATTTAAAACTTATTCCAGAAGAATTTTGTTTAAACGTCTCAGTTTTAAATTCAAATAAAAAGTCAGAACATCGTCCGTATGAAGTCAAATCATTTCTGTCTGTAGCTCGTCACAGCTGAGGTCTCAGGTTCTACCTGCAGGTTCTCCCACTCAGGTCTAAAGCAGGTTCTGCTGCAGGTCTTCCTTCATCCTGCAGGTGGAGCCACATCATCATATTTCAACATGTGACGGTGTCTGATGAAACAAACTTTCAGCAGTTTCTTGTTTATTACCACTTCCTGTTTTACCCGAACAGGGAGACGGTTTCTCCTGAAGTCCGGACCTCAAATCTGTGGCTGATGATTTAACATCCAATCACTGAGCTGATGCAAGTCACATCAGCTGATTTGATGTTTAGGTCTCCTGAAACTTTTATTCTGAGACACAGACAACAGGTTTGTTATCTGTGTCTCTTCAGTTACTGAAACCAAGTCCTGAGAACTTTGGTCCACCTAATCCCCAAATAAAGACTGAAGACTGAAGGATTCAGGCAGATTATTGAAACCCAGCTGTGATCTGGGCAGGTAGATCAAAGAGACGGACCAGAAGCTGCTTTATTCATTTTAAATTCATTAAAAACTCTTTATATCGGTTTATTTTTCTGAGCTGATCACTAGAAGCTAAAATCATCAAGAACCACTCAAAAAAACTGAAAATGACCACAGAAACATCCTGTAGCACAAAACACTACAAGATGATGTCAAATTATAAAAATAAAAACAGAAAAATAATGATGCAACAGCAGATTATTGTGTCAATATGCCACATAAAACATCCAGGAGCCAAAATCCAGTAAGAAAAACACTAATTAACCACTGAGGAGGATAAAGACTAACTCATTTAATCTGATTACATATTTATATATACAGTTAATCTAATATGTTCATTTAATGATGGAATGCTCTCTGAAAGAGGAAGATGTCAGTAAACACTGTTAGAGGAGTGAAGCAGGAGATAAGAGTGAAACAAAGACACTAATGAGCTGAAGACACAGAGACAGGACGGGTGATGGTTTAAAACTTACTGTAGAATGAGAAAAGAATCCGAGACGTGTGAGAGCAGCTTAGATTAGATTTATACACGACTCTCTATCATGTCTGTGATGTTTTTCTCATCAACCAACTCGGTAGAGACTTGGAGGACACGGTAGTTTGTCTCGTGACTCGGTTCCAGGACACGGTAGTTTGTCTCGCGTCTCAACACCACAACAAGATACACAACGATGGCAAAGACACGACAAAACTCTAAACACACAACAGAGACAAAGAGACACACGTGCACATCATAATGATCAGAAGTCATGCTCCACACACACACATGCACACATGCACATGCAGCTCCTGAGCTGCTCCTCTACATATAGATAAATTGCATCCATTATCTTTAACCAAGGCAACTGGTCCTGGAAGGAAACCTGGTCCCTGGTCACCAGAGACCCTCTCCAGCTCTTGAGTATCTCCAGATGGGGACATACCTGGTAGACCTTTGGGGACAGCCAGGCTGCATCCTGACCAGATGCTGAACCACCTCAGCTAATTCCTTTCTATGGGGAGGAGCAACTTCCCTCCAGATGATGGAGCTCCTCCCCTTATCTCTATGTCTGACCCCGCCCCCTACAGAGGAGGATCATTTCAGCTGCTTGGATCCAGGATCTTGTTCTTTACGTCAGGATCCAGATCTCATGACCAGATGAGGGTCTAAACACAGACCAGTAAATCCAGAGCTTTACCTTTCAGCTCCTTCTTCACTACAACAGACTGAAGCAGCATCTTCATCACTGAGGATGAAGGTCTAGTCCATCAGTCCTCCTCCTGCATCACTCATGAACAAGATGCTCAGATACTGAAACTCCACCATGTGAGACAGAGACTCACCTCCAACCTGAAGGAGCATTAGACCTTTTACCTCTATGAACCACAGACTTAGACTTGAAGGAGTGGACTCTTATCCTGGTTCCTATTACATACTGACAGTCAAGATCCCAACAGAACCACATCCAGCATAAAGAAGATCTCAATCCAGACATCGTCCTCTTCATGACCACTACTACCCTGAAGTCCAGTCTGCAACAGGAATGAGCTGGTCTTTGTTCTGAGAGTGGAGACAGCTTTTGTTTTGGTTGTGCAGGGACTGGAGAGTCCTTAAAGGGGACTCTGACATCCCTGCAGCACCTCTATACTTACAGAATACAGCCAAGTCCCTAAACATACATAGACTCCTCATCAGAGGTGAAGATCTGCTCCTCTGACAACGTGTTAGGACAGGAGAGACATGAGGGACATGGACAGGAGCAGGAATGATGTGTTCTTTATTTTCTTTATTCATTTGTTCCTGAAAGTCCTGATGCAGGTCCCGGGGCCTGAATGTTTAAACAGAAACTGATTTTTGCAGTAAAAACAGTGAATTTGCAGGTTTTGGTCTGTGATGGCAGATAAAGGGCGTGTCCTGCTGCTGGCAGTGAAGCTGCTCCATGCTGCATGTCTGAGAATCTGTCAGCAGCTGTAGAAACACTGACAGCAGGGCGTGTGAAATCACGACTCTGTCCTCAAACATGTAGTAACACATACTGTCACACACTGAAACATAAACACCGACGGCTGCCCTGAGGTGGAACTGGGGTTCTAACACCAGGAGGGGGCGGGGCAAGAGAGGTGAAAGACAAGACTGTTAAAAGCAAACTAAATGATCAAAACTGCATCAGATCAGATTCTCTGTTAAAATATAAACGATTATCTGTAAAAACCTCAGACGAGCGTTTCAAACAGTTTCTACTAACAGCTGAACTAAAAACCTGAAAACAGAAAATATGCAGGTGTAAAGTCAACTAACTAACTAACTAACTAACTAACTAACTAACTAACTAACTAACTAACTAACTAACTAACTAACTAACTAACTAACTAACTAACTAACTAACTAACTAACTAACTAACTAACTAAAACTAAATATTTTGAACCTGTTTGTGTCTAAAGTTGATGAAAATAAATTAAAAGAGTCTGTAAATGTTCTAAAACTCCTCCAGAACCAGAACCGACCCACTCCTCTGTTCTTCTCTGATCACGTGACATGCAGCAGGCTTTAGGTGCAAAGTTTGATGTCAGAGGTCTGTAACCCCCCCCACACACACACACACACACATCAGCAGTTTACTGTTTCCTGCTTGTGTTTTTATCTGTTTTGCAGTTATTTGAATATTCTGACCCATCTCAGGGGAGGTGTGTGTGTGTGCACGCGCGCGTGTGTAACTGTGGGCGTCTCTGTCTGAGGCGCAGCCTCCTGTCAAGCCACTCCCGGGAAGCGCGCCGCTGTTCCGCCTCACACACGGACAGAGTTCGGTTCGTCCTCAGTGCGCCTCCGCCGCTGCGCGCATTGGTCCACTTAGAGTTTGAATCCGGGTTCGAGGTGGAGGCATGTAGCACCGGACTGAGCGCTCCGAGCAGCATGTAGCACCTGGAGCTCCGCGCTCATCGCCTCCCTGCTGCGCTCCTCCTCCTCCTGCTCTTCCTCCTCCTCCTCTTCCTCCCGGTTCTCTGTCCCTCTGCCTCCCGGAGCGCTCATTCCTCCGGTCAGAACAGCATCGCCTCTGTCCGGATTTTGGGGGATTTTGGGGGATTTATCGGGGGAGGGTGGGGGGGTGTTTGCTCAGGCCTGCTTTAGAGGAGTGTGTGTTCATCCCTCTGCACCTCCCGGTCGATGGTCGTTGAGGAAGCTTCCATCTTGAGTCCCGTTTCTACCGACAGAACCATGGCGAGCGACTCCCCTGCGCGGAGTCTGGATGAGATAGACCTGTCTGCACTACGGGTAAATGTCTCCCTCTGTGTCCATGATGTGGCTGTGTGTGCGCGCGTGCATGTACAACACCTGTCCACCCCCTCTCTCTTCCCTCCATCCTCACCCTCCTCTCCCAGCGCCGCGGTGGATGCGTCTCCCTGCGCTTTCTCCTGGTTTTAGCTGCCGCCCGACCTGTGGCGCGCGTGCGCGAGCGTTAATTCTAGAGTGTGTGTCTGCAGGAGCGTGTGTGTGTGGTGTGTGTGAGGGGGGTGCTCGTGCACGGCGGCCTGTGATTGAGGAAATCAGGTCGGATATTGGAGATATCTGAGTGTTGGACCGCGCACCGACTCTCCGGTTGTTGATGTTTTCTTCTGAACAATTGGGACGTGATGTAATGAGGCCCTGAGCTGCTGCCGCGCGTGCACCCACTCTCCTGCCTGCGCGTGCGTCAGGAGGCATGATAAAAGCTGCTCTGTCTGTAAATGTGGGGCAGATGTTAAGCTGCTCACTGACAGTTTCACAGCGCACACACGCGCACAAAGCTACAGAATCCGAGGCATCAAATGCACCCACGCGCCTGCACGCACGCGCAGATATTTGATTCACGCACACACTCAGGGCAACACAGACACACAGTCAAAAACACACACAGAGGGAATAATAGTGAAGATAACCGCGAGTTCCGCCATTTCGTGATGTTGTGGCGACAGCAGCATTGCATCACAGCGGCTGTTTATAGGTTTGTGCGCGCGTACGTGCGCGCGCGTGTTGATAGGAAGTGATTAGGAAGAGGCAGTGCAGGAATGTGTGACGATCGTTGCCCTCAGATACAAAATGTATCATTTTTATTTATAAACCAGGAAAAAACTGACATGCTACTATAGACCATGTAACTGTGTGCGTGCGTGTGCGTGTGTGTTACATTCTGCACATCTCCCCTTTCTTTTTCCTGCTGCTTACGCAACTCAGTTGTACCTGCAGAGCAACGATCAAGTCTGAACATGATTTTCCAGGTGGGACAGCGAGTCTCTTTGTGTGTCTTCACACACACACACACACACACACACACACACACACACACACACACACACACACACACACACACACACACACACAACAAGAGGATGATGAGAGCAGAAAGACGAGAGGAAGATGTTTCAGAATCAGTGGTGTTATGAACAGAAATGAGGTCACTCAGGATGGAGCAGAAGGAGCTGAGTGAAACACATCCTGATGCAGATCTTGTGGAACCAGACTTCCTGTTTCATCTCTCCTCTCTGATCAGCTGATGTCTTCATGGTCCATGTTGTGTCTGACTGGGACAGGGCTGTCCTATATGTGATAACACATGTAACACACTGGAGTTTTATAACCAACTTGAGCAGCTTCACTGCTGATGCGTCGGATCTTCTGACTGATCCACGAAAGATGTTCTGAAATCTAATTTCATACAAAACCTGCTGGTTCTGATGGTTCTGATCATCCTGGTTCTGTTGGTTTGTTGACGTCTCACTGTGGGTTTGGTGTCGTTGTCACTCTTCTTCCTTCTTTGTGACTCTGTTGTTGTGTTTTGTGCAGATTGTTTTTCAGCCAAATTGAGTCTTATTTGTTATTTCGTGTGTAATTTTATTTATTTTATCTCGTCACGTTACCTGATGATTATCTGTCTCTTTTTGTTTATTATGTCTTGTTATGGGCGTGTACAGGTGTATGTTGTTAATCATTTTAAAAACAAGCAGAAGTCAAAGTGTTGAGGTTTTATCTCAGGCAGTAAGTCAGATTTGATTTTAATCAAATCCATCATCATCATCATGTAAACAAACGGCCTTCACTGTATAAGATTTAGCTTTATTTCCTTCTGTCTGTCTCTAACACCGTGATGTCCTACCTGTCACAGGTGACGGGGTTTCTGGGAGTTATGTTGTGGAACATTTGGACTTATTTTCTTATATTTGCATGAAAACCTGTCAGACAGCCGCCACAGAGTGTCAGCCTGTATCATCCTACATTTACCTTCTTCACTTTATTACTGGGGAGTTTTTCTAGCGTGTGGTTTGTAAAACAGTGTGTCTGTAGATTGATGCGCTGGTGAAGCTCGGCCTCCAGGGTAACACGCGCTTCTGTTTGACCTTGAGTGAAAAGGAACTCTGCTTTTTAAGCTAATCCTTTCAGGAAGCTGCACTAAGAGTACCAACACTCTCCTGTGGCCCACTGTACATCAACACACACGTTAATACACATTAATACACACGTTAATACACATGTTAATACACATACACGTTAATACACATGTTAATACAAATACACATTAATACACACAATAATACACACGTTAATACACATACACGTTAATACACATGTTAATACACACGTTAATACACACGTTAATACACACGTTAATACACATACACGTTAATACACATGTTAATACACATGTTAATACACACGTTAATACACATGTTAATACACACGTTAATACACACGTTAATACACACGTTAATACACACGTTAATACACACGTTAATACACACGTTAATACAAATACACATTAATACACACAATAATACACATGTTAATACAAATACACATTAATACACACAATAATACACACGTTAATACACATACACGTTAATACACATGTTAATACACACGTTAATACACACGTTAATACACACGTTAATACACATACACATTAATACACATGTTAATACACATGTTAATACACACGTTAATACACATGTTAATACACACGTTAATACACNTCTTTGTGACTCTGTTGTTGTGTTTTGTGCAGATTGTTTTTCAGCCAAATTGAGTCTTATTTGTTATTTCGTGTGTAATTTTATTTATTTTATCTCGTCACGTTACCTGATGATTATCTGTCTCTTTTTGTTTATTATGTCTTGTTATGGGCGTGTACAGGTGTATGTTGTTAATCATTTTAAAAACAAGCAGAAGTCAAAGTGTTGAGGTTTTATCTCAGGCAGTAAGTCAGGTATTAATCAAATCCATCATCATCATCATCATGTAAACAAACGGCCTTCACTGTATAAGATTTAGCTTTATTTCCTTCTGTCTGTCTCTAACACCGTGATGTCCTACCTGTCACAGGTGACGGGGTTTCTGGGAGTTATGTTGTGGAACATTTGGACTTATTTTCTTATATTTGCATGAAAACCTGTCAGACAGCCGCCACAGAGTGTCAGCCTGTATCATCCTACATTTACCTTCTTCACTTTATTACTGGGGAGTTTTTCTAGCGTGTGGTTTGTAAAACAGTGTGTCTGTAGATTGATGCGCTGGTGAAGCTCGGCCTCCAGGGTAACACGCGCTTCTGTTTGACCTTGAGTGAAAAGGAACTCTGCTTTTTAAGCTAATCCTTTCAGGAAGCTGCACTAAGAGTACCAACACTCTCCTGTGGCCCACTGTACATCAACACACACGTTAATACACACATTAATACACACATTAATACACACGTTAATACACACATTAATACACACATTAATACACACGTTAATACACACGTTAATACACACGTTAATACACGTTAATACACACGTTAATACACACGTTAATACACACATTAATACACACATTAATACACACGTTAATACACACATTAATACACACATTAATACACACATTAATACACACATTAATACACACATTAATACACACATTAATACACACGTTAATACACACATTAATACACACATTAATACACATGTTAATACACACGTTAATACACACGTTAATACACGTTAATACACACGTTAATACACACGTTAATACACACATTAATACACACATTAATACACACGTTAATACACACGTTAATACACACGTTAATACACACGTTAATACACACTAACACACAACAACACACATTAATACACACGTTAATACACACGTTAATACACATTAATACACACGTTAATACACACATTAATACACACATTAATACACACGTTAATACACACGTTAATACACACGTTAATACACACTAACACACAACAACACACATTAATACACACGTTAATACACACGTTAATACACATGTTAATACAAATACACATTAATACACACAATAATACACATGTATGCTTTCAGATCGATCTGTGTTTATGGAGATTTACTTATTTTTAATCAGCATGAAGTTGTGTGTTCAATCTGTCTGTCTGTCTGTCTGTCTGTCTGTCTGTCTGTCTGTCTGTCTGTCTGTCACCTCTACTGTTTATTTTTGTATAAATATAGAGTTTTATATTTTATTGTGAAAACTTTTGGGATCTTTATATTAAAGAGGTGCTGTTTAAAAACATGTTCTATAATTTATTACAAATAGAAAAGTGTTCAGTGTAAAAAAAAACAACAACCAGGTTTTCCTGCATGGAGTTTGTGTGTGCAGGGCCGGTTCTGGGCATAGGCAGACTAGGCATAAGCCTAGGGCGCCCTCTGCTGGAGGGGGTGCCAAATTCTCACACGACTCATCTCATGTAAACAGCAAAATAAGTAATAATTAAATATCTATCTATCTATCTATCTGTCTGTCTGTCTGTCTGTCTGTCTGTCTGTCTGTCTGTCTGTCTGTCTGTCTGTCTGTCTGTCTGTCTGTCTGTCTGGTCGTGACTCAGTGTAAGTCAGACACCTGGTCAGTTTGTACTGACGTCTATAATAAGATGCTGTTATAATGTTTGTTAGATGAACTCAAACATATTGAAGTTAAATTGTTTGTTGTATTAAACTGATTCTCTTAGTTTCCTGTTCAGGTTTTCATGTTCTAACTTCGGTGCTGTTATGTGGTTCACTGAGCTCTGCAGGGATTCTTATGTTACGTGGACTGTCAAACAGCCTGATTAGTGAACAATCCTCTCGACTTTCTGAGTCATACTTGCTTCATGGTTGGTTGAAAAGGTTAGCTTTGAAGCAGTAACCGTGCTGACACAGGAAGGGTTTTACAATGTAAGACCACAGGTATGCAGCGCTCACTCAACCCCTTAATGAAAGTGTGTGTGTGTGTGTGTGTGTGTGAAGGTCAAAGTCCATTTAAATTTCCTTCATCCATCTTCTGTCCTTGTAGGTCAGTGTGATGTTCTTCTGAACAGCTTTGCTTCTGTTCCTTCTCTTTCAGGACCCAGCTGGGATCTTTGAGCTGGTCGAACTCGTTGGAAATGGCACCTATGGTCAGGTCTACAAGGTGAGACCTTGTAAAAGTTACTGTGGGGGAAGAAACGTCCCAAAGTTACACACTTCCTGTTTTTATT
>SSNP01000039.1:2718450-2781192 GCA_006937955.1 Pachypanchax playfairii | reverse complement strand
CTGATCATCCTGGTTCTGTTGGTTTGTTGACGTCTCACTGTGGGTTTGGTGTCGTTGTCACTCTTCTTCCTTCTTTGTGACTCTGTTGTTGTGTTTTGTGCAGATTGTTTTTCAGCCAAATTGAGTCTTATTTGTTATTTCGTGTGTAATTTTATTTATTTTATCTCGTCACGTTACCTGATGATTATCTGTCTCTTTTTGTTTATTATGTCTTGTTATGGGCGTGTACAGGTGTATGTTGTTAATCATTTTAAAAACAAGCAGAAGTCAAAGTGTTGAGGTTTTATCTCAGGCAGTAAGTCAGGTATTAATCAAATCCATCATCATCATCATCATGTAAACAAACGGCCTTCACTGTATAAGATTTAGCTTTATTTCCTTCTGTCTGTCTCTAACACCGTGATGTCCTACCTGTCACAGGTGACGGGGTTTCTGGGAGTTATGTTGTGGAACATTTGGACTTATTTTCTTATATTTGCATGAAAACCTGTCAGACAGCCGCCACAGAGTGTCAGCCTGTATCATCCTACATTTACCTTCTTCACTTTATTACTGGGGAGTTTTTCTAGCGTGTGGTTTGTAAAACAGTGTGTCTGTAGATTGATGCGCTGGTGAAGCTCGGCCTCCAGGGTAACACGCGCTTCTGTTTGACCTTGAGTGAAAAGGAACTCTGCTTTTTAAGCTAATCCTTTCAGGAAGCTGCACTAAGAGTACCAACACTCTCCTGTGGCCCACTGTACATCAACACACACGTTAATACACACATTAATACACACGTTAATACACATGTTAATACACATACACGTTAATACACATGTTAATACAAATACACATTAATACACACAATAATACACACGTTAATACACATACACGTTAATACACATGTTAATACACACGTTAATACACACGTTAATACACACGTTAATACACATACACGTTAATACACATGTTAATACACATGTTAATACACACGTTAATACACATGTTAATACACACGTTAATACACACGTTAATACACACGTTAATACACACTAACACACAACAACACACATTAATACACACGTTAATACACACGTTAATACACACATTAATACACACATTAATACACACGTCAATACACACGTTAATACACACGTTAATACACACATTAATACACACATTAATACACACGTCAATACACACGTTAATACACACGTTAATACACACTAACACACAACAACACACATTAATACACACGTTAATACACACGTTAATACACATGTTAATACACACGTTAATACACACGTTAATACACACTAACACACAACAACACACATTAATACACACGTTAATACACACGTTAATACACATGTTAATACACACGTTAATACACACGTTAATACACATTAATACACACGTTAATACACACATTAATACACACATTAATACACACGTTAATACACACGTTAATACACACTAATACACAACAACACACATTAATACACACGTTAATACACACGTTAATACACACGTTAATACACACGTTAATACACACGTTAATACACACGTTAATACACATGTTAATACAAATACACATTAATACACACAATAATACACATGTATGCTTTCAGATCGATCTGTGTTTATGGAGATTTACTTATTTTTAATCAGCATGAAGTTGTGTGTTCAATCTGTCTGTCTGTCTGTCTGTCTGTCTGTCACCTCTACTGTTTATTTTTGTATAAATATAGAGTTTTATATTTTATTGTGAAAACTTTTGGGATCTTTATATTAAAGAGGTGCTGTTTAAAAACATGTTCTATAATTTATTACAAATAGAAAAGTGTTCAGTGTATAAAAAAACAACAACCAGGTTTTCCTGCATGGAGTTTGTGTGGGCAGGGCCGGTTCTGGGCATAGGCAGACTAGGCATAAGCCTAATCTATCTATCTGTCTGTCTGTCTGTCTGTCTGTCTGTCTGTCTGTCTGTCTGTCTGTCTGTCTGTCTGTCTGTCTGTCTGTCTGTCCGTCCGTCCGTCCGTCCGTCCGTCCGTCCGTCCGGTCGTGACTCAGTGTAAGTCAGACACCTGGTCAGTTTGTACTGACGTCTATAATAAGATGCTGTTATAATGTTTGTTAGATGAACTCAAACATATTGAAGTTAAATTGTTTGTTGTATTAAACTGATTCTCTTAGTTTCCTGTTCAGGTTTTCATGTTCTAACTTCGGTGCTGTTATGTGGTTCACTGAGCTCTGCAGGGATTCTTATGTTACGTGGACTGTCAAACAGCCTGATTAGTGAACAATCCTCTCGACTTTCTGAGTCATACTTGCTTCATGGTTGGTTGAAAAGGTTAGCTTTGAAGCAGTAACCGTGCTGACACAGGAAGGGTTTTACAATGTAAGACCACAGGTATGCAGCGCTCACTCAACCCCTTAATGAAAGTGTGTGTGTGTGTGTGTGTGTGTGAAGGTCAAAGTCCATTTAAATTTCCTTCATCCATCTTCTGTCCTTGTAGGTCAGTGTGATGTTCTTCTGAACAGCTTTGCTTCTGTTCCTTCTCTTTCAGGACCCAGCTGGGATCTTTGAGCTGGTCGAACTCGTTGGAAATGGCACCTATGGTCAGGTCTACAAGGTGAGACCTTGTAAAAGTTACTGTGGGGGAAGAAACGTCCCAAAGTTACACACTTCCTGTTTTTATTGGGATTAAATGATGTAGTAACGAAGAATAAAGGCAGGCAGGCAGGCAGGCAGGCAGGCAGGCAGGCAGGCAGGCAGGCAGGCAGGCAGGCAGGCAGGCAGGCAGGCAGGCAGGCAGGCAGACAGACAGACAGACAGACAGACAGACAGACAGATAGACAGATCTAATTGAAGATGAAGAATTGATCTTAATGTGAAGGTCATTCCTGGATTAGAATCAGAGTTTTTCAGATTCGATCTTCACTCTTAAACAAAGGATTTCTTTATTATGACTTCACATAAACCATCTCATTTTTTAACAAAAACAAAGGTTAATATTGACTCTTTCTGAGACGCCCTCGCAGGTTGTGCAATCATACAACCTGTGTGTCTAAGAGTGTACTGTCTTTCTTTGAAAGCAATTAATACTGTAGACTCTCACGCCTGCATCCGACACTCATTCTGTCTGCTGGATGCGCCGTATTGATCTGCTGTTTCAACAAGTTGACACCTCCTCTGTGGAAAATGATTGATAGAACTAAATTAACACGACCTGTGTGAGCGCACAAAGCGTAGAGGAGGAATTAAGACATTTACCAGAACATATTCTGTAAAACATGCTGTGCTTTAGAATAAAACTATGTTGACAGACACACCTGTTAAGTGTTTTCTAGTGTTTCAGCATCAAACACAATCCTTTATCCTGCAAACGCTGTTAGATAACAGCTGTTACCTGAACAACATTTACATACATGTTTCATCCTGCTGTCACCTCACACCTTCTAAAACAAAACCTCATCTCTCAGAGAGACACAGGTGTGTGGTTACCATGGTGTCCTTAATGAGCTACTGCTGGTCACCATGGTGACCTTAATAGGCCACTGCTGGTTACCATGGTGAACTTAATGACTTACTGCTGGTTACCATGGTGTCCTTACTGAGCTACTGCTGGTTACCATGGTGACCTTAATGACTTACTGCTGGTTACCATGGTGTCCTTACTGAGCTACTGCTAGTTACCATGGTGACCTTAATGACTTACTGCTGGTTACCATGGTGACCTTAATGAGCCTCTCCTGGTTACGATGGTGACCTTAATGAGCTACTGCTGGTTACCACGGTGACTTTAATGAGCTACTGCTGGTTACCAGGGTGACCTTAATGAGCTACTGCTGGTTACCATGGTGACCTTAATGAGCTACTGCTGGTTACCACGGTGACCTTAATGAGCTACTGCTGGTTACCACGGTGACTTCAATGAGCTACTGCTGGTTACTAGGGTGACCTTAATGAGCTACTGCTGGTTACCATGGTGACCTTAATGAGCTACTGCTGGTTACCATGGTGACCTTAATGAGCTACTGCTGGTTACCACGGTGACCTTAATGAGCTACTGCTGGTTACCACGGTGAGCTTAATGACTTACTGTTGGTTACCATGGTGTCTTTAATGAGCTACTGCTGGTTACCATGGTGACCTTAATTAGCTACTGCTGGTTACCACGGTGTCCTTAATGACCTACTGCTGGTTACCATGGTGTCCTTAATGAGCTACTGCTGGTTACCACGGTGTCCTTAATGAGCTACTCCTGGTT
Organism: Pachypanchax playfairii; assembly: GCA_006937955.1. Classification (NCBI taxonomy): domain Eukaryota; kingdom Metazoa; phylum Chordata; class Actinopteri; order Cyprinodontiformes; family Aplocheilidae; genus Pachypanchax; species Pachypanchax playfairii. The sequence goes on along the minus strand of SSNP01000039.1, from coordinate 2,776,939 downwards.
ACCACGGTGACCTTAATGAGCTACTGCTGGTCACCATGGTGACCTTAATGAGCCTCCCCTGGTCACCACGGTGACCTTAATTAGCCACTGGCTGCATTATTAACATTTCTGTTGATCCTGGTGGTTTTTACTCTTCTACCATTTTTACATCTCAATGTTTTTGCTGAACGTTTTAATTGTTAAGCAGCTGCATCAGCTTCAAAATATCCTGTGAAAACACGCGCGTGTGTGTGTGTGTGTGTTAGATATTTGGGAAAACTAACCAGACCACATGTTTTTTTTTTATCTTGCCATAATTTACCTTTCATGTACTTTCAGTGTAGATCGTCTGGTTCTCACCTTATTACTCCCCACAGACGCTGTAATTATTGCAAATTAAATCATTTCCTCCTGGAAACGTCACAACATAATTACTGATTTCCCGGAAGCAAATATAAATCTGTAATGTGAATATGGAAATATATTTTTCTCTGTAAAATAGGAGTAAAAACATCTGAAAAAGGTAAAATATAGAAGCACATTCTCTTGGTTTCTGTCCAGTTTTGTAACAGTTATTGAACTAAATTAGGATGTTCCTTCGTGCCAGTGTTTTCTAGCAGCTTTAAAATGGTTTTCCACCCCCGGGGCTGCTCACTCCTCCCCTTCTGGCTCCTTGTTTTAGAATTCTTTCACACTTACAGTCAGTGAGCAGAAACTAAGGATGAAGTCTCTGAATGATACAGGAATATTTCTCCCAAAGAGCATCAAAGCATGAAACATGCATTTTAATGCAGGAGGAAAGCTGCTGTGCAGGTTTGGTCTCCTGCAAAGTTTGACCTTTTCATCACCTTTGTTTCACTTCTCCTCACATTTAAAAGCTCAGACGGGTTCCACCAATAGGAACGCAGCTTTAGTTTTTATGAGATTTGATTAAGCAGCGAATCAGTTCCCTCAAAGTGGAGTTTATTCACTTTGAGTTATTGACTGAAGCTGAGAAAGGAGATCTCTCTCTTTCATCTCACTGCGTCTCTGATAAAACTGAAGGAAGTTTCAGGTTGGAGATGTTTTAAACCAGAAACAATTCATGACCCGTAGGGTTGAATCTCAGACAGTTGGATGGCAATAAGATCTGTGAAAAAAGTTTTTAAAGCTTTTGTTTTTCATCACATTCCTGTCAGCTGGAGAGCTTTAATTTCAAATCAGCTGCAAACTGTTGAACGGAAATGTTTGATTTAGATAAAGTAAATCAGAGTTGAATAAAAGCAGGTCTGAACTGTGAAGATGGTGAAAAAGCGCAGGAGGTGCCTGTCGGATGTTCTGATGTCACAGTCTTTTGTTTACACGGGCTGAATGTGGGTCTTTTGTGATTTAACTTCCTGAAAATATCCCACTCTGTGGCACTTTAAACAACCTGCAATTTACAGGATGATCTGATTGGATAAAGAAGGAACCAATCAAACGCTGGATGTTTCTCCCCAAGAGGAAGAAAATAAAAGGGTGTAAAATACATGTGAGGGATTCGGTATCTCGCATGTTAAACCAGCTGTTGTGTTTCTCCCCACATTCTTGTCATGACTTTGTCATGTAACATGTTTATTAAACTTTAGAAGCGATAAAGATGCATCTGTTCAGATCTTCTGATGCATTTAAAATAAAAATAAGTGACAAGAAAAAGGAGATTCTTAATCATTCTTGTTTATTTATCTGTAAGAGAATAAAATATTTCACCTGATCAGCCTGAAACATTTTGTAAGTTAGTGTCGTCCACATCCAGACCACATAAAATCATCTCATAGTTCTTCTTTAACTCTTTGTTTTAATTTCAGTGTAAATTATTTGTGTCTCTCTGTTTCCTCTGTTTTAATTTGTATAAATAGAATCTGGTTTTAAAGTTTGTTTTTACTTGTTACTGATCGACAGTGTCGCAGTGGAACAACTGTTAGACCCTCAAGGTCTGAAGAGCTCATGCAGTCTGCAGAGATCAGGGGACATCTGGGACATGTCCACACGCTGGGACCCCAAACGGGACAAAGTGGGTTTGGGAGACTGATAGATGGTCACAGAGTCCTTTCAACCAGGAAGTTGTGGTTTTGATTGTTGAAAGTTGTTTCTACCTCGTGACAAAGTTCCAGTGATCTTTAATGCAACATGCTGGTGAAAACACAGAATGTCACTTTAATCCAACGTAACATAAAAAACCTTCCAGTAACATCAAACTGAACAACGTTCCTCCATCAGATTTATATTTGTAAAGGGACAAAAAAACTTCAGTTTCATGGATGAAAGTTCTGTTAGTGAATAAGAAGTGGATCCAAATATAAACCAAAGAGACTTTGGTTTGTTTTCTTCGACACAAGCTGAAACATAAATCTGAAAAATACAAACTGTAAAAACATAAATATGAAATGAGTCTGAGGGCGGCGTTCTGGTGTAAAAACTCACAGATTGAGGTTTAAAATCAGACTTTAAAATATTATAATCTTAATTTAATATTAACCATGTAAAACGCTTGTGTTTGACTGGTTTTTAGCATTTGGGGGCTCGTCCGGGATACTTTTATTAAATATTTGTATCAAAGTATGAAGTTGTGTTTTCCTGTAGCATCAGCTTAGTTTTGGGACTTTGTGTCCAGCTGATCCTGTTCGTGGACTGGTCTCTGTAGTTCCTTCTGTTTTTATATGGTTAGTCACATATTTTCAGTTTAATAACGTGATTGGAGAATTCTTTAGATTTCATCTAAGAGCAAAATTTGCATCACAGTGAATGAAAAATCATAAATTAACAAAATCCTTTTTTTTTTATTGACTACATGTAAGTGGAGTAAAACTAACATTTTATTATATTTGATTCTTGCTTTAAATAACTCCAGATTTACTTTAAATGTGGTTTGATATTTAAAAATATGCATTATTAGTGCTAATTGAATAGTTAAATATTATTCTGACCTCTTTATTTGGTTTTAGTTTGTACGCTGCTATTTGTAAGAGTTTCTGGTGAAAGTGCTTTTAACTTGGAGGTGGACTAATGCAGCTGACCTGCTTCTCTTTCTGCTGCTTTAACAACATAAGTGGTTTTATGATGGAAGTAAAATATGAGGGAAGAGCTGGAGGGAGTAAAAATCCCTCAGATGAATATTACTGCATGTTGTTCTGACGGGTTACGATCCGGAAACTGCTGCTGGGTGGAAATGTAAAGATAAGATTCATGTTGTATCTAGTTGAAGCTGCTGATGAGGGACGAGATGTTTAATTCATCTTATTTTGGAAATGATTCTGTCAGGTTCGCACAACAGTTGGTTGATGTGGAACTAGTTTCTGTGAACAATCACAACTTTATTAATGTTCGCCTGAAGAAAGTGTTAAAAATGTGAACCGTTAATACGGTTGGAATCGTGTCTCACTGCAAGTTAGAAAGACTTTTAAACACCTCATGACAGAGAAGGTTTATTTCCTGATTCAGTTTGATTCATTAATACAGCAAAGTGTTGAAAACATTCTGCGTGTTTGGCTCAGATTCACCTGTGATTCAGCTTGTTTACCTGGAAAAAGGAGCAGGTTTTAACCGAAATGTTTGGGAACTCCTGAAATCCTGATTCCTATAATTAAACATCTGTAATCTCTGCAGAAACTGAGACGTGATATGCTGAAGAAAAACAAATGGCTGTGGTTCCTGCAGATACCAGAGTGATTCATACAGAAACACATCTGTAGGTCTCATCATTCAAACTCAGATACACAAAGATCTGACTGGAGCTGCTTTTGTTCCTGAGAATTCAGGGTTCTCAGCTGGAACCTGAAGCTGATTTGTTTTTAAAATATTGACATTTGATTTTGAGGTAGATTTAAATGAGAAAAGAAACATTAAGCCCCACACAGCATGAGTGATAAAAATATCTTTAAAAATCTTTATTTCTCAGCCTCTAAAAACCCAAAAACTTCACATTAAAACTATTTGATACATTAAACTCATTATTATTATGATCTGCTGTGTAAATCATTTAAAATGAATATGATGCAGCTCGTCATCACACCTGGTTTAAAAGGTAAAAACATGCAAATGTTGCAGATCTGAATGTGACGCCTGATGTTTGGACTGAAGCTCCAAGCTGCAGAGAACTGATCATGACATGATGTCACATGCACACACGCACGCACGCACGCACGCACACTTGCACGCATGCACGCACACACACATGCAGTATGTTTCACCTGGAAAAGGGAAACATCTCTGCGAAGCCTCAGTTGTTGTTTTAAATGATGGTGTTTGCAGCAGATCCATTTTAAGACGTTCTGCTCTGATGATCTCATCTTCCAGCTGATATTCTGATGATTTTGCAACTTTATAGTTCTTAATGCACCAAGTCTAGGCCTTGAAACAATAACAGGCTGCTGACTTTGGAACATAATGTGTCTCTGAAAGTGTGTCGTCTCTATTTTTACTTGAACTTTTGCGCTCTCTTCTGAAATGCCAGATTTGATGGTTTGCATTTACGTGCTGAGAAAAGCTTGTCCCGTTTGCTGTTGACTCGTCTGGAACTGGTTTGGATTCTCATGCTGAGTCTCTCTCGCTTCATGTGTCAAGGCTTGTGTCTGGGTTAGGAATGTCAGGCATGTCTGGATGTGGTACCTGAGGTGTGTTTTTCATGCCTCAGGCTGCAGCAGAAGGGTTTTCTATCTGCTGATCCTCCTCGTCCTGATCTGCCACCTCTCTCTGTTCCTGCTCTGCCTCTATCTTTATCGTCTGCCGCTGCAGGATTGTGCAGATTCAGATTCTGTTTTAATGCAGCTTCTCCGTGTCTTCTCACCTCTGTCATAATCTCCATCACACACACACAAGCACACACTGGGAGCACTGCGTCACCTTTGGGAGATTGTCTGGCCGGCCGTCAGCGTCCGGGGAAAACAGATAACAGAACAAAGAGGCTCTCTGAGATATTATCGCTTCCTCTCATCTGCCCGCTTTATCTGACTCGTCTTTTATTGCTTCATTGAGGCGGATCGTTGCCATTTGTCCTGCAGGCACTGTGACACTTCACACACTTAACCTGCGGTCCACACACACATCTGGATTATACATCTTCAGTGAGAAAATCTCCCTTAAATCCAAGACATGGACGCTGTTTGTCGAAGCTTCATGAAGATTAAAACATCTTCAAGAGCCAAAACAACAGCAGGACGATGAAGTGACCACCGTTATCTCAAACAGAGCAGACGTGAAGCAGAATGAACTTTTCTTCATTTCTCTAAATCTAATAATCATCTTCAGCTTCATTTAGTGGATCAAGATTCTCATAATTCATCAGTTAAAGCTGCAGCTTTAAACATAAACAACATGTAACATGTTGGATTAAAACGGTCTCAGACCACTGAAGAGTCAGACGGAGACGTTTTGTTTGTTACTGAGTGAGAAAACGGACCGACTCTGTTTTAATCATCAGAAACTAAAAACCATCACTGATTCTAACCGTCCAAATCGGGTCCGTTCATCCCGACGGAGTGTACGAGATGAAGAAGGAACAGGAAACAAAAGATGAGAGACAAAACAAAGAACCAGACAGAGAGATGTGAAACCGAGACTTTGGGTCCTCTGAGGTGATCCCGTCCTGTCAGAAACATTCAGTTTCTGATGCAACACTGAGTAACCGAGACGCCGCGTGTGAATCTGAGCAGCTCGCACGTTGAAGTGACCCAGTGTGTGAAAAATCAGGCACACACAAACGCCTCACTCTGCCATCACTTTGCCTCCTCTAAAGCCTCCCCATTCGCTGCCCTCACTGCCAGGCCTGTTGCTAGGTTACCGGGAGGAAACGGCGTGCGTGCTGAAGTGAATGAATTTCCACTTTCGGGCTTTAACAGCTGCTGTGATTTTGACTTAAAAGAAGGAAACTGTGGGCTGGATTTCAGTTTAACTTCAGGAATCTTTAAAAACACATGAAACAACAAGCGTTGAAACATCCGACTCATTTAACCCGATTTACAGGCTAATTTCTAAACGATGCAGGTTTAACATCTGGATTTGTTCTAAGATAAGTTAGAGAGACAGCTGAGTAAGATATAACAAAACAACATGAAACCTTCCAAACAGGAAGTCAAACTCAACATTTAGATCAAAATAAAAGACATTTTAAAACAAATGTTCATTTAATCCTCAGAAGTTAACTGAGCCTCATTTTCAATGATATTACATCACGACATGTACATACAGGACAAAAACTATCAAATAAACAACAAACAAATAAAACTAACTAACAAATAAAAACCACTTTAAATTGATCAGATTAGATAATAAAAACAAGAATTAATCAAGGCAGTTATCTAACCAGAAGGCAGATGTTCGCTGATCCGTACCAGTTCTTGAGTCTCGTGTTCTGATTGAGGTTTTAGGATTATTAACATCCAGATTTCTAACTGTGTTGATCTGTGATCTCACAGAGAGAGTTAGGAGACCCGTGATTGGATCTGGTTCACAGTGATCTGGATTATAGTGATCTGGATTATAGTGATCTGGTTCATAGTGATCTGGTTCATAGTGATCTGGTCCACAGCGATCTGGTTTATAGTGATCTGGTTCATAGTGATCTGGTCCACAGCGATCTGGTTCATAGTGATCTGGTTCATAGTGATCTGGTTCATAGTGATCTGGTTCATAGTGATCTGGTCCACAGTGATCTGGTTCATAGTGATCTGGTCCACAGTGATCTGGTTCATAGTGATCTGGTCCACAGTGATCTGGTTCAAGTATTAAACCTTACATCAGAACCATAAACACCATCGAAGCCTTTAAGAGACGAATAAACTGCAGCTCCTTATATAACATCTCTGGAGTCTGAATCCGGTTCAGCTTAAACCATCTGATCTGGTCTAAACAACTGATCCAGTTCTGTTTAAACACTCGATCCAGTTCTGTGTAAACCACCTGATCCGGTCCCAATCTCTTTACATTTTCCCTTCAAGCAAACAGACCTTCTGGATCAGTGGTTCTGGATCAGTGGTTCTGGATCGATGGTTCTGGATCAGTGGTTCTGGATCAGTGGTTCTGGATCAATGGTTCTGAATCAGTGGTTCTGGATCAGTGGTTCTGGATCAGTGGTTTTGGATCAGTGGTTCTGGATCGATGGTTTTGGATCAGTGGTTTTGGATCAGTGGTTCTGGATCGATGGTTCTGGATCAGTGGTTCTGGATCAGTGGTTTTGGATCAATGGTTCTGGATCAGTGGTTCTGGATCAGTGGTTTTGGATCAGTGGTTCTGGATTGATGGTTTTGGATCAGTGGTTTTGGATCAGTGGTTCTGGATCAGTGGTTCTGGATCAGTGGTTCTGGATCAGTGGTTCTGGATCAGTGGTTCTGGATCAGTGGTTCTGGATCAGTGGTTTTGGATCAGTCGTTCTGGATCGATGGTTTTGGATCAGTGGTTCTGGATCAGTGGTTCTGGATCAGTGGTTCTGGATCAGTACTCGGACCTTCTGAATATTTTTTTGGTAGATTTCTCTCAGTTTTCGTTCTTGTTCCTAAAGATTATCAGCTGTTTCTGGTTTTTGTTGTTCGGACTTTGGACTCTGTGGTTTCTTCAGACATGAAAGTCTTCTGATCTCGGAGGATAAACAGACTTAATTCATGTTAAAACGGGTTCAAATCAACTATTTTTTTCTTCTGTAATTTGTAAATCTCATTAAATCCAACAGGTTGTCATAAAGTTTCTGTTCTGATTATTAACATAAACACATCAGTAGGTTTATGTACCTGAAACCAGGTGTTATGTTACATATTGCACAGCTGCGTCTGTGTGTAAATCCATTATTTACTTGATTTTTGTTATTTTGTTGTTGTTTTTCTGGAGCTTCAGCTGTGGAACCGGAGACGTGGGCGATGATTCAGAACTCTGGACGCAGACTAACACAACGCAGGAAAAAGAATAATACAGATGAATTTAACTCAACAAGTGTTTTTATAAAATTATGTTTTATTAATAGAAGGAAGGTAAAAGACTCGATAACACAGACTCTTATTTGCTTCTGATAAAATCCCTGAAATTAAAAGACTTTTCATTTGATGACAAAGTAACGGGACACTGACATGTTCCAACGCTGACTCGACATGAAGTTCATCCTCATTTTGATCTTCTGTCTGTTTTTCAGGGTCGCCATGTCAAAACAGGTCAGCTCGCTGCCATCAAGGTCATGGACGTCACCGGAGTACGTGTCACTCACAGCTATTTATCTCTGCCACGCTTCACAAAAAGTCCCACGCTGCATTTTTATTTCTCTGTATGTGTGTCAGGATGAGGAAGAGGAGATTAAAGCTGAGATCAACATGCTGAAGAAGTACAGCCACCACAGGAACATCGCAACATATTATGGAGCCTTCATCAAGAAGAACCCTCCAGGAATGGACGACCAGTTATGGGTATGAGTGTGTTTTAGGAAAAACTCATGTTTAAACAGAATAAACCAGGTGAGGTGTTAACGTGCATTGTTTGTGCATTCAGCTGGTGATGGAGTTCTGTGGCGCCGGCTCGGTGACGGATCTGATCAAAAACACCAAAGGAAACTCCTTGAAGGAGGAGTGGATCGCTTACATCTGCAGGGAGATCCTGAGGGTGAGAACCAGAACTGAAACCCAGATTCTTTGAAAAAACTAACAAAAACAGAAAGAAAGAAACTAAAGCAACCCCAGACAGGTTCCCTGAGGAACCCCGTAGGTTTCTATAAGTCACTTCTTTAAAACTCTCAGTACTTTCTGTTTGAGATGAAACCCTATAAATATGTTTCTGTTTGATAGTCTGTATTAAACAGGTTGGAATCTTTCTGCAGGGTCTGACCCATCTCCATCAGCACAAGGTCATCCACCGAGACATTAAGGGGCAGAACGTTCTACTGACGGAGAACGCTGAGGTTAAACTGGGTGAGAAAACATTTGCACACATCTGGTTTAATATTCAACAGAAATACTTTGATAAAAATCCCCAGAAAAGCTCAACGACGGTAACGACAGCAGCATCTTTTATGTGTGTTTAGTGGATTTTGGTGTGAGCGCTCAGCTGGATCGTACGGTGGGAAGGAGGAACACGTTTATCGGGACGCCGTACTGGATGGCCCCCGAGGTGATCGCCTGTGATGAGAACCCAGACGCCACGTATGACTTCAAGGTGTGACGTGAGAGAGATTGTTTAGATTAAATAAGAATTCTGAAACAAATAAGACAAAAATCTGCCATAAAAAGTTCAAACTAAATTAAACAAAGTAACAGTTTGAGTTTTGGGCTGAATTCTGATCAGTTCTTGATGGTTTTTATTATTCTTCAGGTATTTCTTTTGGTTTTCCTGATTAAGTCCTGGATTTTGTGTTTGTTTGTTTCTGGTTGATTTTGTTGGTGATTGAATCTTAGATTTTATTTATTTAATTATTTTGTGTTTGTGTTGGACAGATTTGAGGCCTGCCTTGACGTTGGCACAGGACTGTTTAATATTGTTGCCACCTCATTATCTTTGACCTTTGACCCCAGAGATTAGAGTTCTTTTATTGAAGAGTTAGTGGACTTGTTTTAAACTCCTTTCTGTCTGGTTTTTAACAGGTTTCATACATCTAGACATAATTTCTCTTTTGAATCAGCTGATTTGTTGTTTTTTGTCTTTATTTCTTAAACTGAACTTTAATTTTAATTACATTTAATTTCACGTCTCTTTCTTTTTTTGTTTGTTTTGAAGAGATTTTAAAGAAGTTTTGATTTGGACAGGTTTGAACCTTTTGGACCAGCAGTTTGTTGGATTTAGTTTGGGTCACTCGGACATCTGGACTGATTTTAGACAGTTTTTGGTCCTGTTCAGACTGGTTTTGGTCCTGTTTAGACTGGTTTTGGTCCTGTTCAGACTGGTTTTGGTCCTGTCCAGACTGGTTTTGGTCCTGTTCAGACTCGTTTTGGTCCTGTTCAGACTGGTTTTGGTCCTGTCCAGACTGGTTTTGGTCCTGTTCAGACTGGTTTTGGTCCTGTCCAGACTGGTTTTGGTCCTGTTCAGACTGGTTTTGGTCCTGTCCAGACTGGTTTTGGTCCTGTCCAGACTGGTTTTAGGCCTGTTCAGACTGGTTTAATAAAAGATAAAGATCACAAAGAAAAGGTGAAACAGAAGTGATAAACTCCAACAACCAGAAAGATCAGGATGAAACTGTCTTGGTTTACCAGATCGTGGTTCTGTTCGATCCATCAGAGTCTTTCAACATCAGAAATGCTGTTTTATTGTTTATTTACTGGTTTTGTTATTTAGAGCTCCTGTAGTTGAGAATCACAGCGTTCCTGTGTTTGAAGAGCACAAAGTGACCTTCAGAAAACTCTCCATGATCACATCTGTTTTATTTTGGAGACTTGTAATCCCTGTTCATCACTACTGGACTTCACAAATGGAGAGAAAGAACGTTCCTTTGAGAAGCAGTGAATCTGCAGTAGTTGCTGGTTGATGTGCAGTAATGGGGACAGAACGAACCCCCGCGGCGAGCTAGCAGAGGATGAGCGCCTACGCCATTAACTCCAACCCTCCGGGGTTTAATGTGTCAAGAAAGCCCCGGTTCGTCTTACAGCATGAATGCAGCAGCTATTTGTTAAACCCTAACAGAGAAAAACTCAGAGAAATGTTGGCATGAAGGCAGAAATCTGCAGCAGCAGTGGCAGATGGGTAATTTTTCTGTCTTTATTTTTATCACTTGACGGGTACACTGACCGTTGGACGAGTCTTGCTTGAAGTGTTGAGTCGGTAACACGTTGGGAGGATGTGAACGTTTTGTGTTTCTCTCTCTGCAGAGTGATCTGTGGTCGCTCGGCATCACAGCTATAGAGATGGCAGAGGGAGCACCACGTAAGTGTGATTAACACCGTGATCAGCTGACAAACACCACAGTTTGTCTTCAACTTCAACTAATACATCACATTTCTGTTCCTCCACCTTCCCTTCCCTTCCCTTCCCTTCCCTTCCCTTCCCTTCCCTTCCCTTCCCTTCCCTTCCCTTCCCTTCCCTTCCCTTCCCTTCCCTTCCCTTCCCTTCCCTCCCCTCCCCCTGGCTCCTCCCCTCCTCAGCTCTGTGTGACATGCATCCAATGCGAGCGCTCTTCCTCATCCCCAGGAATCCTGCTCCGAGACTCAAATCTAAGAAGTGGTGAGTCTCTGTAAACATCTGTAGAAGCACACATGCATGTCACAAAGGAAACTTTACATATAAAACTTGAAACCAGCTGTATGTTCTGGACATGAATCTCATCTTTCAGACTTTAGATGTTAGTAAATAGATACAGGAGCAGTTTAACTCCAGCTGATGGCTGTTCATCAGGTCAAAGAAGTTTCAGTCGTTCATCGAGAGCTGTCTGGTGAAGAGTCACAGCCAGCGACCGAGTACCGAACAGCTCCTCAAACACCCGTTCATCAGAGACCTTCCTAACGAGCGGCAGGTCCGAATCCAGCTGAAGGACCACATCGACCGCACCAAGAAGAGGAGGGGGGAGAGAGGTGAGACCCACCTCCCCGACTCACCTCACAGCTGTTATAACACACTTACAAACTGACATGAAATCTGTGTGTTTCCTGTAAGATGAGACTGAATACGAGTACAGCGGAAGTGAAGAAGAGGATGAAGAGAGGGACATCGGAGAGCCCAGGTAGGAACAATGCTGCTGACTGCAGGAACGTCCTGAGTCACTGAGGACACGTACGTCCCTGAGTCACATGGTTTTTACATGTATGTTTTTACATTGATTTAAAAACTTGAATGTACTGTGTGCAGTAATAAAATGTAAATATCAGAGAAACTCAACAGACACTCGATCTAAAATGAATCGGGTCGATCAGAACATCCTCAGATAGAACTGCTGCTGGACAGAAACTAAAACGGACAGAATTAAATCTGGTACAACTCTCCTCTCATTGGCTGCTTTCCAGCTCCATCATTAACATTCCTGGTGAGTCCACTCTGAGGCGGGACTTCCTGCGCCTCCAGCTGGCCAATAAGGAGCGCTCGGAGCTGATCCGGCGTCAGCAGCTCGAGCAGCAGCAGAATGAGGAGCACAAACGCCAACTACTGGCCGAGAGGCAGAAACGAATCGAGGAGCAGAAAGAGCAGCGGCGACGACTGGAAGAGGTAACGCCAGATGTTTTAATCAAAATACGTCATTAAAGATTTATTCTGATCTAAAAAAAACTGATTCAGAATAAGAGAATTCTTCATGTGAACAAGAGAGGAAAGTGAACACAGTACAGCATCACTGCAGTTAGTTTAACCACACCTGTATCGTTAGCACCTCAGCTCAGCCAAATACCAGGAAAACACACCTGTTACACACCTGTTACACACCTGATACCTTTCCCACCGACAGCAACAGCGACGGGAACGAGAGCTGAGGAAGCAGCAGGAACGAGAGCAGCGGCGGAGGTATGAGGAGATGGAGCAGCTCCGCCGGGAGGAGGAGAGGAGGCACGCAGAGAGAGAGCAGGTAGGAAAACACCTGGCCAATGAGTCGCTAAAGAGGCGGAGCCTAATGACTCTTTAAAAATCACTGATAACACCTCTGGATTGTTTTTACAAATACAAATAAATGTCACATATTTGTATCTCAAACTGTCGATGATTTTAACAAATTAAATAACATTTAAGCCCCGCCCACTTCTCTGATGTTCCCTCCCAGCAGACAGGTTCTTCTGTAATCTGGTAAAGTGAAGTGGTCTCCAGACTTTCTGAAGGTCTTTCTGAGTTTCTCTCTTATTTTAGCTGCTTTTTACCGTCTAACTTGTGACCATGTGACACGTTTCCAGCTCAGGGAGAATCACCAGTTGGTCCTTTCTGTCACTGAACATCAGAGGAAAAACTGATAAAGTCCAAGAAAAAACTCTGAAAGAGGTTCAGAATCGTGTGATTTTTTGGATTTACTTTCATACAGAGTAAAACATCCCAAACGAGACTGAAAATCCTGTTATTGTTGCTGTTAAAACAATAAAAAGAGCAGTAACGTCATCACACAGCAGGAAAACAACAACATTAATCTGTGGGTTCAGGCTTCTTCTTTCAGTCTTTCAGATTTAAAAATCTTCCTGCTGATTTTATCTTGACTGTTTTAATAATCAGCATGTCTTTTTGTTCCGTTCATTTCGGCCTCCTGCAGCTTTTATTTTATTTCTTATCTGTCTCTGATTAATCTAACACTTCCTTAAACCTACTTCTGTCTGATCTGCTTCTTTTTCTTCTTTACTGTTTCCTGCTCTGCTGATGTCACTGGTTGCCTGGGGCTCCTATTTGCTTCTTTTCCGCCTGGTCGCTCTCTGATTGGCTGCGTCTGATTCGGGCCTGGGCTCTGATTGGTTAGGAGTACATCCGTAGACAGCTGGAGGAGGAGCAGAGGCAGTTGGAGATCCTGCAGCAGCAGCTCCTGCAGGAACAAGCTTTACTGCTGGTAACACAGCATGCAAACACACAAACAAACAAACAAAGATAAACAATCCGTCACCCCGATATATGATCCGAGAAACTCGGCTGACTCTCAGTGGAGCTTCATCGTCCTGCAGGAAGTTCTCCAGAAAAAATCAGCTGTATTTTAAAGTCAACTTTTCATGGACTCAGTTACGTGTCACTGAATTCTCAGTTTTTATTCACCTCAAAGTGTCACATGGATGAACCGGGATGTTTCCAGCTTTAATCTACCCACACTCAGTCTGTGTAAATATCACAGAAGTCATTTCAGGTTACCATGGTACAGCAGCTCGTTAAGATCACCATGGTAACCGATGGTGTGTCATTCAGGTCAACATGGTAACCGATGGTGTATCATTCAGGTCACCATGGTAACCGTGAGTGTGTCCATTGGATCACCATGGTAACCAGCAGTAGCTAATTAAGGTCACCATGGTAACCAACAGTGTATCATTCAGGTCACCATGGTAACCGTCAATGTCTCATTCAGATCACCATGGTAAGCGATGGTGTGTCATTCAGGTCACCATGGTAACCACACACCTTTTTCTCTCTGACAGTAAACTTCATGATTTTTAAGTCGTTGATACAAGATCAAAAGAACAAAATAAAGAATTTGAGGAGAAAAGTCAGAGCTGAAATACAAGTGATGTTGATGAGATCTTGACACATAAAATAACACGTTAACTTCAATCAGCTCCAAGTCAAAACTCTGACTTTTTCATCCATGTGTTCATCTACGTGTACATAAACAACCTGAAGCTTGATGTGACACTCCATGATCTTTAAACATCATGTTACCGTCATCAGACCTTATTAGGACTAAATAAAACATCTTATTTTATACAGTAACAGCGAGTCTGTGAACGTTGAGTCTGGTGCAACAAGTCGTTTTAATCAGATCAGGTTTCAGCAGCAGATATGACCTGAGAACTTCCTGTCACAATGAGGTGCAGGACTGTTTCAGCTCCTCCGGTAAACCTGTGGTGTGTGTCTGTTCTGCAGGAGTACAAGAGGAAGCAGATCGAGGAGCAGCGGCAGGCGGAGCGGCTGCAGAGGCAGCTGCAGCAGGAGCGAGCGTACCTGGTGTCGCTGCAGCAGCAGCAGCAGGAGCCGCCGCGTCCGCCGCAGGACAAGAAGCAGCTGTACCACTACAAAGACCAGGCGCCGAGCAGCAACGACAAGCCCGCCTGGGCCAAAGAGGTGAGCTGCACCTCCTCAGTCCACCTTTAACCAAAATCTCAGCTGTTTCTTTACAGAGACGAAGCAGATCAGAAACAAGGTTTAATAAAACGTTTCCATCGGCAGGAGCAGAAACACTCTGATCACATGGTCTGATGCTGAAATCACTTCCTCTCCTGCAGGTTTCATCAGAGCGAGTTCTCCAGAAGAATCTAAAAACCCTGATTCTTTATTATCCAACAGTGTTTCACTCCAGCTGTCCAACTATCATCACCTGACAGACAAATAAAAACATATTTACAACCAAAAATCCCAGAAATAAAAGTTTAATTTGGTTCCTGAACATGTTGGAGTGAAACTCTGTTTGTTATAAAGCTCGAGTGTTTTTATTAGTTTTAACAGTTTATTTCTTGGTCCGACTGCAGGATGTGAAGCAGACGTGCAGCAGTAAAGAAAGTCGAGAATAAAAAGTACAACAAAGTACATGAAACACATTTTGCATTCATTTACTGAGAAATGTACACCTTTTTCTTCTATTTAAAAGAATGAGTAACAAGGTTGTTCCAGTTAAATAATCCAGATTATTTAACTGAATATCGACAGACTAACAGATAAAAGTTCATCACTTGTCTCGTAGGACGTAGTGAAGATTCCATAAAGTTTTTAAATGTATAAACTGGTAAATGATGCATTAAGAGGGACAAAGTTCTACATATGAACACAAATGTAATAAATGTTAATTCAGTGATTTGTTTTTAATGTTTTCAGCTCATTCTTGGACCTCCTGTGTTCTGCACTACGAAGCAGGTCCAGCTTATCTAGTTCATCTCGTTTAGAGTGATTTAATAAAGAAATAAAGTATAAACTCAGGAGTGATCATGTTTTTGGCTCCATGTTCCAGATAAAGACGCGGCTCAGTGTTAGATGCTTTTTTATTTTTTACATTTTAAAAGGCATTGATTGGCTGAGACGTGTCTGTGTTGACAGGTGTAGTCTCAGGTGTAACAGCAGGTGAGGGGTGTCAGCTGCTGCAGAAACACTCGGAGAAGAAGTGAACCAGCTTTGTGATACTAAACCTGAAGTTACCTCGATAAGCCAGTAATCCTGCTTCGCAGTGCAGGGCTCTGATTGGCTGATTGTTTTTACCTGTTTGTAAATGACCTGCTCTCCAGGTGATGCGTCGAGCTCAGAGTAACTCTCCTCGCATCCCTCCAAAGAAGTACCACTCCTTCAAAGAGGTCAAGGACACAAACCTGGACCAGCTCCTCCTACTCCCTGGTTACAAGCCCCCTCGGCCCCGCCCCCCTTCCTACCCCGCCCACGTCAGCCCCTCTAGAGAATCCCTGCACGTGCCTAGAATCCGAATCACCTGTATTCCAGAACCAGAATACTCTGAGCCAGTGATGAGGCGGCAGAGTCCCGGCAGAAGTCCCGTCAGGGTCTCCAAGTGCAGGGGCCGCAGTCCGGACCGCCGGGTCAGTCGGAACACAAACGGACTCTTCCTGATTAACTCAAACCTGTTTCTGTTAACAGCTTTGTTTCTCTAACCAGATGAACTTCCTGTAACTCACAGCAGAAAACAAACATCTGTTAACTTCTAAACGTTCCTCCTGATTTTAACTTTAAATCTGTTTTCAGACTGTTTCATGTTTCCTCGTGTTTAACAAACTAGATGTTTATAAAGAAACTGGAGTTTCATTCAAACAAAAAGTGTCCAGAGTCTGGTGAGAGGGACGTGTTAGTGTGTCTGAAGCTTTTATTTTAACGGTTTAATCTTGTGTCATTCTGTCGTCTTCACAGCTTTTAATCAGATTTCTGCTGCTTTATGAAACTTTCAGACTTTTACTGCAGCATGTTTCATCATTTATATCAGTGAAACTGTGTTTTCTTCTCCTGTGGATCATCTAACAGGTACTAACTTCACTAACACAAACCTTCTTCTTCTTCAGGTTCCTTTTCTTCTTCTTTGATTTCAGGTTATTTTTCTGTTTCTTATTTATTGTGTTTTTTAAATGTTTTGATGTTTAGCATCAGTTCTGATTTTTAAACCATGAATCAGAGTTTTACTGCATGTCGTCACATGTGAGGCGCTGATCTGGGGCAGCTCCTCAGGTCTGCCCCCTGGTGGCCGCTGGTAGACAGATGTAGGGCAGCTGCAGCTATTATCAGTCTATCTGTGTGTGCAGGAGGGTTTGCCCTCATCTCGGCCTTACAGGATGAAATAAGTTGCTCACATGCAGAACGTTCTGCTCTAAAAACAGAAGAACTGCGTTCAGAAGGATTTAACCTTCAGATTTCACTTCGTTAGAGGCTCAATGTGATGTTTGAATCCTGCTGAAACAATCAGTGAAAAACATTTAGAGCTGAAAGATTCTGCTTTTGTAAAATAACAACTAGAACTGAAACTCTTAGAACTTTTTGAAGTCATGTGTTGGTTCTTCCTCAGACATCAGATCCAGCTGACAGACAAGAGATGCAGATAAAAACAACAGGAGTTCAGATTCAGACAGTTTAAGATAGACGACCTTTGACCTTTACAGTCGGTGCATGCAGAGTGACCGTGGTCTGATGTTTGTGTCAGGTGGACGAACCTTTTCAGATGAACAGACAGACTTCTCCTGCATTGCAGCATAAAGTGTCCAACCGGATCTCGGACCCGTCTCTGCCTCCCCGATCCGAGTCCTTCAGCAGCGGAGGGATCCAGCAGGCCCGGACTCCGCCGATGCACCGCTCCGTTGAACCGCAGGTCAGTGAGCTCCACCTGTGTGAGAGGAGGTGACAGGTAAGGTTGTTAAAATGAATCCTGTGGTTCCGACAGAATCTTTGGAGAATGTTTGTTTTTTAAATAAAAGAGATGATGGTTTTTATTAGACGTCTGAAGCAGTGAGAGTCAGATAGTTTGGAGACCCGGATCTGTTGGCGTGAAGCACCTGAACCTTTTCTAACCTTCTTCCTCACCTTCATCACTCCTGCATCAGTTTCTGCTTCATAAAAACCTGCTGATGAATCCTGATCCTCCTCTTCCTCCTTCACCTTGCTTGTTTCCTGCCTGCCTGCGTGTGTGTGTGCGTGTGCATGTGTGTGTGTTCAGATGGCCCACCTGGTGCAGGTGAAGAGTCACGGCCTGTCAGGCTCACAGTCTCTGTACGACCCTCATGGCGTGTCATCCACCTCTGCGTCGCCCTCCCCCTCCCGGCCTCCCATGCCCCGGCAGAACTCCGACCCCACCTCCGACACCCCTCCTCCCCCGTCCCTCTCACGACTGGCGCCCCCCCTCGACAAACTGGACCGCAGCTCGTGGCTGCGGCAGGATGACGACATGCCGCCCAAGGTTTCTGCATGACACGCCTGTGTTTCTGTCTGAGAGTGTGTGTGTGTGTGTGTGTGTGTGTGTGTGTGTGTGTGTGGGTTTGTATTTCTGACCTCCTGAGGACCAGTTTCCTGACTTTTACTATCTTTCTGGGGTCCGAGGGTTCTTGTGGGGACCGAAGCCTGGTCCCCATGAGGGGGACTCCCCTTTTTAGGGTTAGGGGTTAGGTTTATAGGTATGGTGTGAATAGAGTTTTAGTTAGTCTTAGGGTTAGTTATAGATCAGTAATGGTTAAGGTTAGTAAAAGGGTTTGGGTTAGGTATAAATCTAGTTACTAAAATCAATGGAAGTCAATGGACGGTCCCCATAAGGATACCAAAACACACTTGTGTGTGTGTGTGTGTGTGTGTGTGTGTGTGTGTGTGTGTGTGTGTGTGTGTGTGTGTGTGTGTGTGTGTGTGTGTGTGTGTGTGTGTGTGTGTGTGTTTTATTTCTGACCTCCTGAGGACCAGTTTCCTGACTTTTACTATCTTTCTGGGGTCCGAGGGTTCTTGTGGGGACCGAAGCCTGGTCCCCATGAGGGGGACTCCCCTTTTTAGGGTTAGGGGTTAGGTTTATAGGTATGGTGTGAATAGAGTTTTAGTTAGTCTTAGGGTTAGTTATAGATCAGTAATGGTTAAGGTTAGTAAAAGGGTTTGGGTTAGGTATAAATCTAGTTACTAAAATCAATGGAAGTCAATGGACGGTCCCCATAAGGATACCAAAACACACTGTGTGTGTGTGTGTGTGTGTGTGTGTGGGTTTGTATTTCTGACCTCCTGGGGACCAGTTTCCTGACTTTTACTATCTTTCTGGGGTCCGAGGGTTCTTGTGGGGACCGAAGCCTGGTCCCCATGAGGGGGACTCCCCTTTTTAGGGTTAGGGGTTAGGTTTATAGGTATGGTGTGAATAGAGTTTTAGTTAGTCTTAGGGTTAGTTATAGATCAGTAATGGTTAAGGTTAGTAAAAGGGTTTGGGTTAGGTATAAATCTAGTTACTAAAATCAATGGAAGTCAATGGACGGTCCCCATAAGATAACAAAACACACTTGTGTGTGTGTGTGTGTGTGTGTGTGTGTGTGTGTGCGTGTGTGTGTGTGTGTGTGTGTGTGTGCGTGTGTGTGTTTTCTTCGTTTTTCAGACTGATTGTCTCGTTTGAAACCTTTTAGTTTTTTTGTTTTGGATGTTTTAAGTGAGAATCCATCAGATAAAGATACAGAATTTGTAAACGAGTTTTTCTTTAACGAGTTGCAGCCAACAGGTACGACTCTGCAGGTGGACGTCAGTTAAATCATTAAGACTTGATTCTGAACTTTTATGGTTTCATGTCAGAATGTTTGTTTTTTTCTGTAACGTCCCTTTTTATTTCTGATTTGTTTTTTTTTTTTGCTTTAATTGAACTTATTTGCCACCAACTAAATATAAAGTTCAGTTCAAACTATTAGACGATTCAGATGAAACTTTTATAAGTTAAACCTTTTAAAAAATTGTCTTAAAAGAAGTAAAAACTTTGACCTAAAATAACCTCAAACTGCAGATTATTTCTTTAATCAGAATCAACAAAATGTTTCTCTTTTAAAATATTTTTTTATTTTATAGTAAATATTTTATTCTATTGTAGTCTCTAATGTTGGTGTTTTGTGTTTCCAGGTTCCTCAGAGAACCACCTCCATCTCTCCTGCTCTGGTCAGGAAGAACTCTCCTGGAAACGGTCCTGGACTCGGTCCTCGGGCCGGTTCCCACCTCATCCGGGCCAGGTACGTCAGACAGAGAGAGGATCAAAAAAACAAGAAAACTGGATTTAATTTGTTTCCTTTTATGAATGAGACTCCTCTCGCTGTGTTTGTGTTGCCATAGCAACCCGGACCTGCGGAGGACCGATATCTCCATGGATACGCCTCTTAAGAGGACTAGCAGCGGCAGCTCCTCCAGCTCCAGCACCCCCAGCTCCCAGGGAGGCTCCAACGAGCGAGGTGACACGAGCACACACACACGTGCACGTTGTTCATCACCTCACCGTGTCCTGAAACTAAACCTGAAGCTCTTTAGCTGCTCCTTAAAGGACCGGCTGTCTGAGCGGTCCAACTGTCCTCTCGTCTTAGAGGGATGAAGGTGCCGTGAAGACTTCCTGCTATGAACCCGGTTCAGCCTCACTAATAAAATCCTGCTGGTTTTACAGATTTGAGTCACTTCCATCAGCTGTGAAACTTCCCTCTCGTTTTTACATGAACGTCCCGTCTTTGTGTTTTCAGGTAATTCAGCTGCTAAAACCGAGGGCTCATCACTTTCTTCCCACGACACCAAAGACGACAGCAGAGAGCTGACGAGACCCAGCAGACCTGCAGTGAGTCCACACATTTAAATCTAACACACACACACACACACATGAGTCCATCCATCTCAGTGTGTCAGTCCCACAGACGTTCAGACTGACGTGTCTTTGAACTCACCACGATGCTGTTCCTCTTCCTCTCATCCTTCATCCTTCCTTCTATCATCTTTCAGAGTTATAAGAAAGCTTTAGACGAGGTCAGTGACGTCTCTCTTCCTTTAGCACTTGCTCTCTCTCTCTCTCTCTCTCTCTCTCTCTCTCGCTTTCTCCCTCTCTCTGTCTCTCTCTGTCTCTGTGTCCCGTTTGTTCTGGCTGTTTCTCATCAGGCATGAAATGTTGCACATGTCATATTCACGCATGTCTGGAAGATTCCCAGTTCTAACATCCTGATGTTTGTTAGTGTAAAAGCATCCTGCAGAAAGTTTGTGGGTTTTTTGGTGACTGTTGTGAATCTGTGTGAAGTTAAACTGGTTGATCAAATTAAAACATCCTGAATTAAACGTTTTATCCTTTGAACTGCCTTTTCATTACATCATGAATCTGACAGAACATTTTAAAACTCCTCGGCTTCTAGTCTCACCTGGTCATCTGTTTTACCAGTAATGCTGTTTTATCAGACAGGAAGTTGATCGATGATCATTTCCTGTCACATTCCTTGGTTAAAACTTCCTGACGTCACTTTGTTCATCTCTGCTCTCATGTTTCATTTCCACGGTCACACTCTTTTTTTCTTTTTTCTTCCATTTTACCGTTTCTCTCTTTCTTATCAGGAGGAGTTGGTAAGATTAAACCCCGCCCCCACAGTCGAGTCCTCCCACCCTCCTCTCAGCAGCTTCTTCCACTTCCTGTCACTTTGCTCATGTGCACAACTTCCTGCTGTGATTTTTACATCTTGATGCTTGTTTGTTTTTCTGCTGTGATGCGTCAGCGAGCGGCCATATCGTCTCAGTATCAGGACAGAAAATCAAAACGTTCTGAAATCAGCTGCTGCGTTTGGTAAAAATGGATTCAAAGATTTTTAACAATAAATTGTATTTATAGTTTAAAAAATTAAGGATTTGGATCTGGAATAAATTCTATTTTATTGAATTTATTTTATTAAATTAAAAGTTTCAGAAAAAGAATATCCCCAAATTTTAATTCTGTTTTTATTTTATTTTATTTTATTTTATTTTATTTTATTTTATTTTATTTTATTTTATTTTATTTTATTTTATTTTATTTTATTTTATTTTATTTTATTTTGATAAATGTATTTTGTGATTTTCCTCTTCATATAATAATTTTATTTCTGGTTTGTACTTGTTCAGGGATTCTGATCTACACAGAATCAGCAGGTTTGTTTGTTGTGGTAAATTTTATTTTGTTAAAGATTTTTTTATTCTTTGGTTTCATCATGACAGTCAGAAAACATGATTTAAATTCAGCAGGTTCAGATGAGAAAAGCTGAAACTGATAATTTAACAGACCTGATGAGTAAAACTTGCTGCAGTATGGCGACGAATCCGACGCATCACAGGTGTTTGTTTATGCATTTCTGTTTGTTTGTGGCTGCTGAATGAAAGTCATCTGAACTTTAACACTGAGGCATGACGGCGCCTGCAGTTTGACTCGTTCCTCCCCCTGCTCGCCGCCCTCGTGATGAAGATTGAATTATTTTATCTTAAATTTTTACTAACACCCTGCATGGTGCCTCAGACGTTCGTTCTTACCTGGTGTGTCTGTTTAGTCTCAAGTCACAGGTGTGTTTCTGACTCTGAGGTTTTAAACTGACGTCTTTAGAATCAGAAATGTGCTTTTATTTTGTAGAAGTTGTCAGAGACACTGTTAGGATCAAAAGTACCAAATTACTGTAACTTAAAATGTCTGACAACTTGTAAAAACATAGTTTTTACCTGTTAAACAGGTGTGAGTGCAGTTTGACTTGATGGTTTTAAAGCAGTACTCATACAGATGCACGCGTCTCTCTTCCTGTTTGGTGTGTTAAAGTATCAGAACATGTTTGTTTTATGATAAATAGGATTTACTTTCCTCACTTAACGAGACGTCTGAGTCGGGTTCATCAGTCGGTTTCTCGTCCCTCCAGGATCTGACGGCTCTGGCTAAAGAGCTGAGAGAACTCAGACAAGGAGAGGAAACCAGCCGCCCACCTGTCAAGGTGACCGACTACTCTTCATCTAGTGAAGACTCTCACAGCAGCGAGGATGAGGAGGGAGAGGGCGGGGCTAATGATGGAACGGTGGCTGTCAGCGACATACCGCGAATCATGTGAGTAACTGTTGATTTTATCATAAACCCTGAAACATGAAAACATCCCATAATTAAGGATTAAAAGAACCTGTAAAACAAACTGGTTTATTTTCATTAACTAAACTTGAACTATTAAAGTAAATAGTAAATAATCTTTCAGGCCTCCAGCAAGTCAAAACACAAACGAGACGTTCGGTGTGATGGGAGGCCACAACGACGCCCACAGCGACTCGTATGGAGAAAACTCCCAGGACAGCACGCTCATGATGCGAGAGGTGAGACATAGTTTGACCTTTGACCTTTGCTAAATGATTCCTGCTGACTGCAGAGGAACATCATCCCTGCAGAGCTGGCTGTGCACAGTTTTTGTTCTGATCTGCATGAGAGTGAAAAAGACACAAACGTGAGACACGAGGATTGTTGGTGGGATTTTATCCATGTGAGGATGTTTTTAGCTTTCAGCTGGTTTTTCACAATAAAATTCAGCTGGTTTATTTCACTTTTTCTGATAATATATTTTCTGTTAAAATCAGTCTGTTGAATATGAAGATGAAAGAAATTCACAGCAGAATTTTCAGTTTATTTGATGTAAATTTTCACTCATGTACTTTTAATTCCATAAAAACTGAAATCTGAGTAAAATATTTTCTGTTAATAATTTCCTGCATGTTGAAACACTCGGTTTACTGAGCTGTCTGTTTATAGACTGATAGACTCATAGACTCTTTACTGGTTGAAATTGATTTTAATATTTACATTTTTTGCTGAAAGTTGGTCTTTATTTAAATGTTTCCACTCTATATATCTATTTATGTGTTGTGGATATTTATGGTCTTATAAGAAGGATTTTAATGATCCAAACTCAAACTGAACATCAGGATTAAACCGAGTGTCTTCGTCCTTATAAATAAATAAATCACCTCAAACACAGTAGTAGAGTTCACTCTTCAGGGTTCAGCTTCTCTACATCCCCTAATCTGTCAATCACAGCC
The DNA here is from genome assembly GCA_006937955.1 of Pachypanchax playfairii. Classification (NCBI taxonomy): domain Eukaryota; kingdom Metazoa; phylum Chordata; class Actinopteri; order Cyprinodontiformes; family Aplocheilidae; genus Pachypanchax; species Pachypanchax playfairii. The sequence continues at coordinate 2,753,419 of SSNP01000039.1, read as the reverse complement.
TGATGCCACTGTGGCCACACCCCCTTTTTTCTCCTTCCAGAGGTATAGGGGACGTAGGCGGAGTTCCACCGCCAGCAATGGTTTCCCTGGCAACACTAATCTGTTTTTTGGCAACACCAATCTCCCAGATTTGGTGCAACAAGGTCCCTCCCCCATGGTCTCCCCCGGTGATGCCTCTGGGGCCCAAGTAGGTGGTGCTGATGTCAGCCCCTGAAAACCCCAAACCCCCACCTGATCCTTTGGACTTAACCCCTCCTCTTCACCTCATCACCTGCCTAATAACCCCACCCTCTCACCTTGTCACCTGACCATTGACCCCACCCCCCCTCACCTCATCACGTGCCTGTTAACCCCACCCCCTCACCTTGCTGCCTGCCAATTAACCCCACCCCCCTCACCTCATCACGTGCCTATTAACCCCACCCCCTCACCTTGCCACCTGCCCATTGACCCCACCCTATGAAAAGTCTTTTTCAGATCACCAGTAAACCTGAATTAAATAAAGCAACACTTTCCTCCAGCTGTGACTAACACACCTGGAATTTGACTGACATAATGAAGGAAATTCAGTTAAATCCAATTAAGTCACACTTCATTAAACTCCATGATGAAATTAGATGTTTTACTAACTCATTTTCTTTAGAGGCTAATTAAAATAAAGTAATTAGAGCTGATTGAAAGCAGGATGTGGCTGTTGTTTAATATTATTTTGTCAAATATAAATACATGATTGTTTGACCTGTTATGTGATTGTGAGCAGTATTTTGATGAAGAGTTTCTCTCTCGGGTCATTATGATGTCAGCAGTTAATCGACTTCCTGTCTTCAGCGTGATTCTGCTAATAACAGAAAAGACTGCGTTCTTCATTAAAAGTGCCAGTGAGGTCCTGATTACTGTTTCTCACCCCACAGCTAATAAAAACATGATATTGCAGAATTATTATATAAAATCTGTATTGGCACATTATTAGTCATTTTAATGACACTGCATCATTTAATCAAACTTTATTTGTTGTGCACAACTGTTAGGATAAATGTTAGTTACATAATTCATCAAGATTAAAATAATCCCGTTATTTTTAAACCAGATAATAAAGAAATTGTTAATAATATGTGAAAAGGTGAAATCAGCTTTTTGTTATGACTCAGTTTTATTTAAAGCTTTATTCATTACAGGTGATTTAAGAGACGGTGTACTGTACCTTTAATTTCCTGCCCTGTCCTGATTAATTCTGCACCTCGACTCTTTTCCTACCAGATTAATAAAAAAACAACTTCTTCCCTCTTTTTGCATCCTTGTTTCTGTTTCCCAGCCTCTGATCCAGGAAGTAGACTCCACCCTGAGTTGATGATACAGAAAATGTCAGAATTCAGGAAACATGACTGAGTTTGTCTTATTAGGACGAAACTGTTTTGTTGTGTTTCCTGTATTTTATAATAAAAATGTTCTGATGTTTGTTGGTTGTGTTTTTGTAGTACGGGATGGGAGGCAGCGGAGGCTCCAAAGCTTCTTTCACTCCGTTTGTAGATCCGAGGGTTTACGGGACGTCACCGACTGACGATGACGATAAAAACTCTGCTGCAGGTTTGTTTCTTCTCCTAATGAGGTCTCCAAAGGTTCAGAGTTGTTTATGAGTCGGTTGCACATCGTTCTTCCTCCCTGCGTGTCCCAGTTTGGTGGTTAAGTTTCCATCAGAGGATATTTTTGGTTTGTTTGTTGCAGCTCTGTTTGCTGATGAGCTACTGAAACAGGAGCAGGAACAGGCCAGACTCAACGAGGCCAGAAAGATCTCTGTGGTCAACGTCAACCCGACCAACATCAGACCGCACAGCGACACGCCCGAGATCCGAAAATACAAGAAACGCTTCAACTCTGAGATCCTGTGTGCAGCTCTGTGGGGTGAGACGACAACACCATCACAGTAGAGTAAATCCCTGTGCAGAGACAGAAACCAGAGGTTTGTTGTGTGCAGGCGTGAACCTGCTGGTGGGGACGGAGAACGGTCTGATGCTGCTGGACCGAAGCGGCCAAGGCAAAGTTTACAACCTGATTAACCGAAGGCGCTTCCAGCAGATGGACGTCCTGGAGGGACTCAACGTCCTGGTCACCATCTCAGGTTAGACAAACCTGTCTGAGCTCCAACAATCAATAAGTTCTCAAGTACAAGTTTGTAATTATATTCAGTTAAGATGAATATAAAAAGATTGATTACATCACATGACATCCTGCTTGATGTTTCATGACCACAGAGGGGTTCAGACCACCGAACCACTGGTCTGAACCTCACAGTGAAATCAGTGAGTTTTTATTTTACTACTAATCTGTAAGTAACGTTTGTGTTCTCAAGCTGGAATAAAACTGTAAATATAGAATATAAATCTATGTAAACACTTGTTTATTTAACAAAAATACAGTTTTCACAAAGATGAAGGTTAATGATTAATGACACAAAAACTTTTTATTATTTATATTTGAAGTTTATGTGTTTTATTATTTGGAGGTATGTGCTGTAGTTCATGTAAACTGTCAAACATCTGAAACAATAAGAGCTGCTCATTGATTATTAACATGAATATTATTGTCCTGTTTGAGCTTCATGTTTTAAAGGATTTCTATAAACTATGTGATTTAAGCTCTGAGCTCTAGTTCAGTCAGCAGATTATTTAATCTTATTGTTAGTTATTCTGATTTTATATACCTGTTTTGCTGTTTTTGTGTTGCGGTGATTTATTTTACGTTCATATTCATCTGAAACACAAATCAAACCTCTGAATGTGATAAAAGACGTGCAGATGAGTGTGAGATTGATGATTTGTGTTTTCTGGAACACATTTAATAAACAGTTTCTCTGCTTCGATTTCACAAACCAGGGAAGAAGAACAAGCTGCGAGTTTACTACCTGTCTTGGCTGAGAAACAGAATATTACACAACGATCCTGAAGTGGAGAAGAAACAGGGTTGGATCACAGTTGGAGATCTGGAGGGCTGCGTGCACTACGAAGTCGGTATGTTGTGAATACGTGAACATGATAAAAATGTTGTTTTATTTTCACATTTTAGAGCATGAAATGGTTTAAACAGCCGTTTGGTCTCTTTCTGTCTCGTTTTCATGTCTAACTTGAGAATTTTGTGTTTTTCTACAGTAAAATATGAGAGGATTAAATTCCTTGTGATCGCTTTAAAGAACTCAGTGGAAATCTATGCCTGGGCACCAAAACCTTACCACAAGTTTATGGCCTTTAAGGTAATAAATAAAGGTTTAAGTATACAATATAAAATATTTAAAACAATAGAAATGAATGAGACAGGTGCTGAAAAGCAGTGAAATATTATTTTTAAAGAACAAACAAAAATTGAACTTTATTCTGTTTATTAAAGATTCATTTTGTAAAAAAAAATAAATTATACATTGTGTTATTATCTTTATAAAATAGTTTCCTAAAACCTAAAGTAGAAATGAAAACAGAAGTCCAGTCACGTCGTGGGTGAGTGAGAATCTACAGCAGGGTGTAAAACTTCAGGTCGATATCCTGCAGGTTCCAGATGTTTCTCTGTTTCAACATTCAAATCATCAGCGTGTCAGCAGGTCCTACAGGAACCTGTTAATGACCTGTTCATCTGAATCAGGTGTGTAGAAGCAGGAGAACATCTAAAATATGCAGGATAGAGATCCTCCAGTCCTGGATCTGGATCTGGATCTGGACAGCCCCGACCTACACCAACATATCTGTAACAAACAAAAGGCGTCATGATATGAGCCGTAAACAAAAGTAACTAAAAGCCTAAATGATGAGACTTAATGAGGATGGTATTGTTTGTTTGTTTGTTTGTTTGTTTGTTTGTTTGTTTGTTTGTTTGTTTGTTTATCAAGAGTAATTAGAACTCAGATTGTTAAATAGTCTTCCTCTCTGCCTGCCAGTCTTTCACAGATCTGCAACATCGCCCCCTGCTGGTGGACTTAACTGTAGAAGAGGGTCAGAGGTTAAAGGTCATCTACGGTTCCACTGTTGGTTTCCATGTTATTGATGTGGACTCTGGAAACACCTACGACATCTACATCCCCTCACATGTAAGACTGACCGTCTGTGTGTGTGTGTGTGTGTATGTGTGTGTGTGTGTTTGTGTTCTGATTAAAGTACATTGTGGGGTTCCCTGGCCTGTTTGCATTATGAGAACATGTTCCAATAACATAAGCATTTAAACTTAAAGCCTTGTGTTCATGTAGGTTCGGAGTGGAGAAGAGTTTTGGTTAATCTGCTAAAAGTAGTGAGTAAATTAAAAATGAAGAACCATTAAAAAGCTGACGAGGTGAAAGACTGATTCTACAAACGAATTCAATTAAAAAGTGGGTGAATGAATTAAATGAATAATAATATAATTAGTGTGTAAATGAATGAGAAGGGAACCAATTCATAAAATGAGTAAAAAAAACACTGAATGGATATTTTTTAATTTAGTTTGAGAAATTTATTAATAAAATTATAAATACTGAATGGAACTAGAATAAATTAATTTATTTTGGTTGGAGAAAAAACTGAATTTTAATGATTTATTGAATGAATTGTTACTGAAAACATGAACACTTAATTAATTTAGCAGATAAATGAATGAGTGATGGAACAGGTGAGTCAGTGTCCTCCTCTAACCCCAGATTAGTTACAGTCACCGATGGATGGGGGAAGGAGACTGTAACCATAGCAACCGCCTCTTGTTGCTTTTGGCAGCCATGAATCACGCTGTGTTCATGTCTGTTTCCATGGTGATTGTGTGGCTGAAGAATTTATTGTTGCAGTAGTTTCTTCTCCCTCCAGCTGGGAAACAGGACGTGAGAGAGTGTCAGCCTCTCTCAACCCGATTGTCCCCACCTCCTCCAACCCTCTCACACGTTGTCCCCACAGATCCAAGGTCAGGTGACTCCTCACGCCATCGTCGTTCTGCCCAAGACAGACGGCATGGAGATGCTCCTGTGCTACGAGGACGAGGGCGTCTACGTCAACACCTACGGACGCATCACCAAAGACGTGGTGCTGCAGTGGGGCGAGATGCCCACCTCTGTTGGTATGTCAGTCAACTTGTTAGCTTCTCCCTGACCTCTGACCCCTGACCTCTGACCTCTGTGAGTGGTCTGAGCAAATTATCTTTCAAAACAACAGTTCTACCATCTTTTCCTACATTTGGCTTTTATTTAGACTTTGAATCAAGGAGCTAAGACTCACCTGTGATTAAAGAACTGGAGCAGGTTTTACTGAGGAGAACAAAATGACCTCCATCACCATGTTTTCATTGCTTCATTATGACCTTCTTGTTTTAATGTCTGAACAAATTAAATATGTGTGGACGAGATTAAAACATGTTTGACTTTTTAAACACTGACGTGACTCTAACAGACGCCTGTTCAGTTTAAGAGAGGAGGACGTAGATCATTCACAGCTGATCACTGATCCAGGGTCAGAATTTGGCAGCTGTCAGTATTTGGGTTCCTGCAGTTGTGACCTCGTAGTGTTAAAATGAGTTGGACAGCATAACCCGGTTCTACAGAACCTGCATTAAACAGCAAACAATACAACCTCACTATGTTCTGTAAAAAACTACAAAGTAACACTAACACCATCCAGCCCTCCTGTTACAGATGTTCAACATGTGTCTGACTCTTACTGAGTCCTTCACATTGGACTGTGTTATTCCAGCTCTGACAGTCTTCCTCTGATGTTCTGATGGTTCTCCTGTTGGTCCTGAGCTGTGATTGGATCAGGTGTCAGACTGAGTCTTTTCCTGTCCAGTGTCCGTCTGCCTGTTACCTGTGTGTAACACCTCTCCTGTCCCTGCAGCCTACATCCACTCCAACCAGATCATGGGTTGGGGAGAGAAGGCCATTGAGATCCGCTCGGTGGAGACGGGACACCTTGATGGAGTTTTCATGCACAAACGAGCTCAGAGACTGAAGTTCCTGACGGAGAGGAATGACAAGGTGAGTCTGTTAGTTTTGTTTTTGGGTTGTCTTTGTCTCTATCTTTTGTTTGTTGGAACCAGAAACCTTCTCAGTAATGGATGTTTTGTTCTCATGAGTTCTACCTTCAGTCCGTTCATCTCATCAGTTTAATATTTAACATGACTTGTTGTCCTTCAGGTTTTTTGCTCACATGTTTTGTCTGATTCCTGTTGTTGCTGAATATTTTGATTCTTGTTGTGTTTTTTATATTCTTGTTAGGATTAAATTCCAGATTTAGTTTCTATCCTTTCAATATGGACTCTGTTATAACGTTTGGTGGAAAAAGTGTCTCAGGAGAAAAAAGATTAAATTTTTCATCAAATTTGGAGTTCAGACAGATCTAAATGACCTTCTTGTTCAGATCCTCCTCCTGGTAGTTCTTCTGTATTTAATATGTAATAGTTTATGCAAAGATAATAAATTGTTCATACTTAGATATCCTCAGGTTTATTTAAAGAGTATATCGCTGTCCTCTGGTCTGGCAGGTTTTCTTCGCCTCGGTTCGTTCTGGTGGCAGCAGTCAGGTTTTCTTCATGACCTTGAACAGAAGCTCCATGATGAACTGGTAACATGAAACCTCCTGTCACCCACAATCCTCCTCTTTGTCTTCAACCCCGGCCTCTGATAGGAAGGAGGAATGACTGGAGGACAATCTTTGTGTGTATTTATGTTTGTGTGTACTTGTGGATGACAACAACAACATGCTGCTGACTGGACTGAGCATCTGAAGGAGGAGTGAAACCACAGGACTGAGCTGTAGGGGGCGCTGTAAGTCCTGTGGTTGGTGTCCCTGCTGCAGCACACCAGACAACGCCTTCACCTCTCCTGAGGACTGCTGGACTGGACCGAGGATCGATCTGGAGCCTTTAAAGGACCTGCCAAAAAGCCTTTTGAGCTCCCTGTGGGGTCGAGTGGGGACGATCTTTGTGTAGCACATCATAGACTTTCATACGGGATGTTCACACTGCGAGTATGTAGATTATTGGTGTTGGTGCAGATGTTCCAGCTGCAGCGAATCCCCCACTGTTGTAGTGAGTAAACAAAGTAGCATTAGACAGAAATCACACTCGAGGCTGACACTGAATCTTACAATAGGTGCACAAGTTTTTGAGTTTATATTCATCTCACAAAGTTGGTATTGCTTTGAAAAATGTGATTTTATGAATTAGATTATGTCTGAATCATTTTGTACCTGTGAAAACTTCAACATGAAACCTGCTGAATATGAAAATCCATCTTTTAGTTTCAGTTTTAACCTCAGACCCCCATGAACGAGTTGGATGAAACGTGACAATCGAGAGAGAAATGTAGTGAAATCTTTGTGTATCAGTCCACAACAAGGTTCCTGTTTCTCACTGCTACAGCCATCGATGACTGACTCACATCTCAAATTCAACCTGATCCAAATATTTCAAAAGAAACTACTGAAAACATTTGAGTAGGTCAAACTACACAAACAAGTTGGCACAACTACTGACAAACAGCCATCGTGGCTTTTTATGTTCCAGCTGCTTTTTAAAGGTTTCTAACGTACGTTCTAAAAACTGCAGTGATTAAATAAATAATGAGGTCGTCTGGTTCAGATCATGATCAGGACTTTCAGATCAGGAGGGTTTCAAACTGAACTTCTAAGATTTTAAGAAAATATTTAGCTTTGATCTTTATCTGACATTAAAATCATGTAAAGATGTTATAAAAATGTTTTATGAGTTTGAATTATTAAAAAATGTCAAGTTTATGATTTTCTGTTTTGAAATGACTGAAGAAGGAGCAGAAATAACTTGATTCCACAGAGGCGTGTCTCATTCATCTCAATTTGTGTAACTAGAAGATATAAAATGGTTCTTTAAGAGATAAATGTTGGTTGTAATTTTCTATTATTTCCTCTCTGTTTATCTACAGAAGAACAAACCAGAGTCTGTGCTGCTCTTCAGCTTCTCATCATGATTCAGAGTTTGTCTTATCGTAAACTCTACAGTTAGATAACTGAACAATAACCAGGTTAAAGTTAATGCACCCACATATTTATTATAATTAATCAATATAAAGGGATTATTTATTATTTATAAAGGATTATTTAGTGTGTTTTTGTGGAGTATTTATGATCAGTCAGTATCTTACCAGCAGCATCAGACATCAGAGGGATCTCATTGTGGAGAATCAGTGAGTCGAGCAGCTACAGCGACTCAGAACCATAAAGAAACTCATTTTACCATCAAATACTGAAACAGCAATATTCTGTTTCCATAAAACAGATTAAATGTTGTGGAGCTTTTAAATCACATTTACTTCTTATCAGGTAGATGAACCAGNGACAACGATCATTCTGATTGGCTAGTTGTGTTTTAGTAAAAGCGTGTGCTGCTCTTTAGTGTAAATAGAAATGTGTTTAATGTTTCAGTGTAAAATTTAACATTAAAAATTCATATGAAAAATTTAAAACTTTGAGTTTTAGTAGGTTAAATTAGTAAAATTCACTCTTTAGTCATTCTTTCAACTTGCGTCTGATTCTCCAAGCTGGTATCAGTCTGACTGCAGGTAAGACGCTGACTGATCAGGACCGTTACTGAACCATCTAACTCAAACTCACTGAACACACAAAAACAACCTGAATATAACCAACAGTGTGTCTGAGCAGCCATCTTTATTAGACTGACAGTAAAACGCTGGTTGGCTTTGTCTGCGTTTCCATTTATTAAACCGTCTCATCAGCAGGAGGGGAAACATGTGGATGCTGAACAGTTGAGTTGATGTGTTTTGTCTCTGCTTGTAGGGACAGACTTGGATTGCTGCTAAAACATCTTCTATCTCTTCTCAACACGATAGAATAATCCTTCAAACAAGCTGTTAGTGTCGAGGGAAGTGAGAGATTTTACACACCATTGCAGATGTTGCACCGTCGGCTGCTTTGTCTTGGTTTGTTTCTGGCAGGATGAGGATGTTATAGATACTGTATTACTGCTGCAGCAGAAACACAATAACAGAATCTTCTTCACATTGTTTCTCACTGGAGGAACGTGTCTGTAGTCACTAACTTCTAGAAGGTTTTACGTCTGTTCTCACCACTTTTTGGTTTAAACTCTTGTGTATGTGCTGCACTTGTGTAAATACTAACACAGATGTTAGAGACAGACAAGAACATTGAAGAAACAACCTTTTTTATTTCATTCCTGTTTAAATCTGTCAGATTGAGATTTTTCACCACAAGCAAATGATGGTTGTTTATTTAGTTGTTCAGTTTGCATGGAGACATATTACATGTTTAACCATCTTATCTGTTAGAAATTAAAGTTTGAGGCAATACACTGGTAGGTTTGATTGGACCATGTGAACACTGAACAACATACCTTAGCATTTGTTTTATAAATAACGATAGAGATTGTACACTGGATAATTACACTGTACATTCAACTTTGATATTAATTTAGTTGTATCAACCTGAGCAGGTGTGTTGAATCATTTGGGTGAAACTGACCCACCGATGACTGTAAATGATGAAAATTGTGAGAAGCAACTGGTTCATCTTTTACTTTTTTGGGTTGTTAGTTGACGATCTTAAAGGATGTGATTCATTCAAAGAGGTCGACTGAGGCCTTTAAATGAGCAGGATGTTAGAGTTAATCAACTCCCTGTGAAGAAAGGTCAAAAGGTCAGAGTCTGGTGGAGAAACAATAGATTAAAAGATATTTATACTGTAATAATTTTCATTATATCTGCCAGATCATTTTAGAAAACAAAAATAATGTTCACTTATAAAAGTTTAGTTGTCTTTCTACAGAATAGAGAACACAGGTTTACTGTAAGAATTTCTAAAAACTATACAATGTTTTTATTGTGGTATTATTTGTATTTCAATTTTTGTATCAGACTGTGAATTATGTGTGACTGTTGGCTCGTGAGTGTGTTTGAGTGTGTAGGTGTGTGTGTGTGTGTGTGTGTGTGTGTGTGCACAGGTGTGTGACATGCATGTGAGCGTATGTTTTCACTTCGCCTGAATCACTGGAATCAGTCAAAAGACGACCTCAGTCTGGTAACAACACATCTGTGATGTTAGGAATCTACAATAAATGTCCTCTCCTTGTACAGCAAAAAAAAATAATAAAAAATCTGCTTTTCTTTCTTCACACCACATTCACGAAACATCCCACAGGTTGTTGGAGCAAATCTCTGAGTCAAAGTGAACAAACCAAGCATGATTTCTTTACACAGTCATCTGAGTCATGATCACAAAAAACTGTTTTGTCTTTCTCAGAAGATGAAATTGGTCCAGAACTTTAAAATATATTTGAAATATACATTCAGTTTTGTTACATCAGCTAAAAGGAAAACTACAATAAAGTTTTGAGATTTTGCTTTTTTATGTGGTAGAATAATTTTCCATCTCCATGTGGCCCTGTGATGGACTGACAACCTGTTCAGGTGTAACCCCGCCCCCTTCCAATGACTGCAGATGATAAACAGATGTGTTGAATAATGAAACACAAATCTCTTGAATAAATTACATACATGTTTTTTGAATATGAAATTCATTTTGAAATAAAAAGATTTTTTCATACTTGTAATTTAAATACAGACATAAGAACACCAGATTTGATCAAATCTGGACTTACTGTAGCTCTTTGAAGTTCAGGACTTTTTGTTTAAATTCTTCTGTTTTTTATCAAAGACATAACTTATTTTTAATCCTGCTGGTTTTAGACAGAACTTGCATAAATTTCTACATCTAAACTTTTAGAGAGAACTAGAACAGGTAAATGTACCATCAGCTCAGATTCAAACAAAGTTACAGACTGAAAACTTACTGAAAATACATTTATTTCAGCTCACAGCTGGAACAGCTGGTCCTCTGGTGCAGTTGGAACCATCTAGAGTTCAACACTCTAAAAACTGTAGAGATAACAGTGGACTTAAGGAGGAGCCTCCATCCCTGTCCCCATTATCATACACAACACAGCTGTAAATATGGTGGACAGGTTCAGGTTTCTGGGGACCACCATCACCTGAACTCCCCCATCCAGGACCTGGACTCCTCCAGAGGTAAATGTCAGGCAGCATCAGCAAGGACCTTCTCACCAGGATCTCACCTCTTCTCTCCCCTCTGGGCAGAGCTACAGATCACTGAACACCAAAATCAAAGACCAGTCCAGTTTCTTCCTCCAGACTGTCTCAATGTTGAACAAACATGTTTAACACCTTCATGAAGAAATAACTTCTTCTCTTATGGAAATAATTAGATTTTATCTGTATAAACAGCTTCAAACACCAATCAGACATTTATGGTGGACGATGCTGCTGAATGTCTCTGCTGTCTGTCTTCTAGTCTAACAATGTCTGTTTAGTTTTACATGTCTGTCTGTAAGGACCAGAACTGATGAGAACCAGAGACAAATTCATTGTGTGTAACATACTAGGTCAGATAAACCTGATTCTGTTGTGTCACACACACACGCACGCACACACACACACCCAGCTGTCTGTGGCAGCAGAAAGAGGAGAGAATCAACTTCAGTAATAACAAGCAAAGCAATGAAACATTTAACTTCTGATTATTTTACAGGATTTTTTCTTAAAATCACAAATTTAATCATCCTAAACTTTGAAGAAATAAGAAGGAAGTCTCGTTTATCGCTGACAGCAGATATATTAAAAATGACCCAGTTTTTTGGACGAAGTACCTTCAGTTTGAACATGTGGCTCTGTAAGCTGCGGGTTGCCATGTCTGAGCAAACCTGGCAACCCTTTCAGCATGGCCGCTACCGGAACACATCATCGCCCCCTCCTCTTCCTCCCGCCTTCCTCCGCGGATGCTGCAGTGAAGTTGGCCGCGCGTGCGCACTCTCGGTCCTCTTTTTGCTCGGAAGGTAAGTGTGGCATGGCGCGTGTTTCTTCCTTCATGGAATAAATGAAGAACCGTTTCGGTTTTTAACTTCGCTTATAGCGGATTCTGAAGCGGGACAGTAGTCTCATATTGGTTAGCGACGCCGTCGAAGCGGTAATTCGGTTCGAATTGTGGACGGACTCGGTGGCGGGGCAGGGTGTGGGTGACCAGGCTGATTCAAAGGGACATGCGGCCTTCCGTGGCAGCGCGCTCGGCGTCCATTCGCGTGTCATTTTAAATACTTACATCTGATGATTTAACGGATAAGTAGTTTTGAAAGCGGTAAATAAAGGCGTGTACCGGATATTCCGTCGACCGGAGCTGGTATTTGGGTTTTTATTGGGCTGAACAGAAAGGCTAGCTTCGTTAGCATTAGCGCATAACGGTACCTGCAATTTGTGAATCAGCAGCACGTTGGACACTCAACCCTTCAGAGAACTTTGTTTTCAACAGCTGGAGGTGATTGAAAGACACCTGGATTTCAGTTAACGTCAGCGCTAACGGGAGTTTCGATAAGTTGCACCGTTTTCTGTCGATTGAAGGCCGAGCTAACTTCTACTACGCTGAAATCACCCCGTTAATCCCTCCCGGAGAATTACCGACTGTTTTACTCTCACATGTTCCTCTCGGTCCGTCTTTAACACTGACTGGTGTTTTAGTGGGCAGGTGTACCGGGAAACGGAGCCGGGATGAGACAGCAGTATAGCCTCGTGTTTAGCTGGTTAGCTGTCGTTGCTTCCACGTTTCAGCGTCGCAGCGGATTTAATCAGACCGAGAAATTAAACAAAAAATGTATTTTTATTATAAAACGGAGGTCCAGTCTGAGAGCTGTCCGGTAACTGTTCCAGATGAAAGAGGACTGAAGTCCAGTCATCATGTACCGGGTTCATTTACTTTATTTCACAACCAAAATAAACACAAACCTGTTTTATTCTTCACAGAAGTTTCAAAGGTTTTAAAAACATGTTGATTTTCTAAAGATTAAAAATTGTTTTATTTTCTGAATTTAACTTAAATAAAAGGAAAGATCAGACTTTCAGTTCAGATTAATGTAGTTTGTTAGAAAAGTTCTGATCAACAGCACAGTTTTAATTAAACTGGATCTTTCAGAACTATTTTCTACAGAATATCTAATAAAAGGAACTATAAAATATTTTATGACCAGTTTCTATAAAGAAAACTGGATTTTTCAAACACAAAAGATGATAAAATATGTTGACTTGAAAGTGATCCAGTCATTTCATCGCATTTTCAAAGTGGTGTAAAATATTTGGTTTTTGGGTTAAAATAATGTCTGGTACCTGATCAGTTCTGTGTCAGGGTAACCGATCTGTCCTGGTCTCTGCAGCGCCCTGACCCATCGCACCATGGCAGATCCCGATCTTGACTTCCAGACTGGTGAGTCTGGCGCCTCCGCCACCTACCCAATGCAGTGCTCTGCCCTGCGTAAGAACGGCTACGTGGTGCTGAAGGGACGTCCCTGTAAAATCGTGGAGATGTCCACCTCCAAAACCGGCAAACATGGACACGCTAAGGTACGTTCAGCCTGTAAATATGGCACCAAAATTTCCTGGAACCACAAGTTGAAAATCCTGAGTTCTGCAGGTGTTTTAAAGGTGGGGTAACCTGATCAAAGAACTGAAGCTCAATCTGTCTGATCTCCAGCTCAGTGATGGAGTTTTGGGTTTACATGTGTTCATCTGTATGAGAAGACGTGGAAACGAATCAGGATCTTAATGTTCCATATGCACTTGGTGACCTGTTATTTTTTTTATGGTGTAACTTTGATTCATGGCGTCGCGATCTGTTGGTTTTACAAGCGTCTGTTGCATTGAATTGACTGGTTTCCGTCTCATGACACGTCGTGTAACAAGCCTTTTCTTCTGCAGGTTAACCTGGTTGGTATTGACATCTTCACCAACAAGAAGTATGAAGATATGTGCCCCTCCACCCACAACATGGATGTCCCCTCCATCAAGAGGGTAGACTATCAGGTACTCTTGTGGTCCAAACTTGTAACTCTGTTAGAGGTCATGTGACTGGTACCACCTGTGTCTGCCACCCACTCGTCATATTTTACTCTCAGCTGCTGGAAAGTGTTAAAGACTCCACTGGTTTAATTATCAGCTTGAGAGTAAAGTTACCAGTTCTTAGATTGTAGAAACAAGTTGTTTACTGGATTATTTCAATGCGAATCTGGTTATTCTGTTTTTAACTGAATACTTCATGCAGACAGTTGCAGATTCCATTGTGTTAACGTGTATGTGAGGTGTTTAAATGCAGTTGGTCATTGTAGCTGTTAAGGATTTAATATCAGTAATAACAGATCTGGAACAGTTATGTTGAGTCTGTAATACAAAGTGGAGCATTTCTCCAGTGTTCCTCCTCGCGATGTTGTTTCCACTTCATTTGTCTCTGTTTTTATTTAGGATTGAAACGGAACTGTTTTAAAACCTATATTTAGCTGCTTGTAGTTCTCCTGACATGCAGAAATTAATCACTGTTTATGGTGTCAATAAATTTTAAATATTTGTTTTTTATTGTCTGAACTACAGCTCAGTTTTATTCCAGATCTGAAATATTTAAATCAGATTCTGATTCTAAACGGTTCTAAACAAAACCACAGATTAGAAGTAACTTGGTACTGAAATGTAAATCTAAGGAGTTTGTATTAGTGTTGAAGTGATAGAGCTCTTCATCAGATGATCTGCTCACACGTTGATACTCTGCTTGAATGTTCTGGACTCAGTGAAGAACTGCACTTATAGCAAGTCGTGTTAATGAAGTTTTCTTTTCAGCTGGTAAACATCAATGAGAACTACATGTCTCTGATGAGCGACAACGGCGAAATCAGAGAGGACCTGCGTGTCCCTGAAAATGAAATCGGAAAGGAAATCGAGTCAAAGTTTGAGGGGGGTGAAGAGTTCATGGTACGTCTGATTTAATTTTCTTAAATACAATGAATCTGAATCAGATGAGACAGAATAACGTCCATCTGAAGCTTTTTGGACTGAATTGGTCTTGATATGAATGTGAATTGAGCTGAAGACTCAGTCCGGACTCGGAGCAGAAGGTTTTCCTGTGTGGGGGGGGGGTGGAGTGTGTAAAGTTTCAGATGATTGACTCCAACACGTGCGCTCTCTGCAGGTCACCGTGATTTCTGCCATGGGGGAGGAATGTGCTGTCGCTACCAAGGTCTTGGCCAACAAATAGAGAGACGGACTTTGCTGCCCAGGCAACAAGCACCACCCACAACCAGTCTCTTACATTCTCATTGGTTCAGTCACCAAAGCGTCGGCCTTCACAGACAACCTCAAATCATTCTGTTGTGATTTCTCTCATCAATGATCTTTTAATTTTCTCTCCTCCCCCTCTTTCATTTCTCTTTTCCATTGCTGTTGGGAATGTTCCACTGCAGCTCGCTGCGTGGTCCTCTGCCTGATCACTGACTTTTTGTTTGGTAACAATCTACTTTATATAAAAACAACTTCAAAAATAATGATCAGTTGCTCATTCCTGCTCATTTTAGCTTTCAAAATGTTGGTTTGCCACTCACATTCCTGAATGTTTAAAAAAAAATACGGGGTTCAGCTTTTGTATGATTATTTTTTTATTCTTTAGATGGACTCTAGCAGCCTTTTAGAGGGGAGGGGTTGGGTGGTTTGAGCTGTGTAGGTGATGGGGAGGGTGGGTTGCCCCTGTAGATACAGAATTCTGGTTTAGGTTGTTCCTCTTGCAGCCATACAGCTTTCCAGCATGGCCTTCTCTCTGGTTTCTGAGCAGGCTGGATGGGAAGAGGTCCACTTGTCTCCTGATTGGTGGTGGCTAGCACTTACAGAGCAGCTGAGGTTCACCCCGGCATGTAAATCTAAACCCAAGAAAAGAGAAATGTTTCTCCCCCTTTTTTTCTCCACAAGAACAGAAACTTCAGTTATTTTTCTCGTACGATGCCAGTCTCTCATCTGTGTAAAAGTTCAGGGGCGTGACGGTCCAGTACGCCCATAGTTCTGATCCAGAGGGGCGACTGAGGGTTTGTCCCGCTGCCCCGGCATCCCCCCAATACAAAGAGTGTTATTTTGTTTTTAAAGAGGCGTGAGTGTGGAGCGGTGTGAGCCTCCGACATGTTGGAGGCAGTTTGCAGTGAGTGTGTGCTTTTTGTTTTGTTTTGTTGAGAGATGCGAGAGGGTTTGGGAGGGTGGTTCAGTTGCAAACTTTATGTTCACTCGAGGCCTTTGTCACCTGACTGGAGAAGGCAAAATAAAATAATGATACAAATGGAGAAAAACTGCAAACACTGTATGGTTTTCTGTCTCTAAAACATGCGTGAAAGTCAAACTCGGAAGGTGAGACGTGTTCGAATACTCTATAATCATAAGAAGTGTTAAATGAAATTCTTATGTTTTTCAAAATAGTTTAATCTTTAAGAATTGTTAATAAATGTTTGAAACACAAGGACTTTTTTGTTTTTAAAGAAAATGTAATTCTAATTGACACAAGAATTTCCAGTTGTTCCACCATCCTGCATGTTTCTGGTGTTTCCTGCTTCACCTGGGGGCTGATTAACTTACAGGCTTCTGCAGAGATACAGTCACCTGACTCAGGTGTGTTGGAGCTGCAGGATGGTGGTGTTCCAGGACTGGAACTGAAACATGACTGAATTATTGTCAGGGTTTATTCATGAGTGGTTTAACTCATTTTGATCTTTTAATGTGTTAAATGTTTGTAACAAAGATCAAAACTTGAATCAAATGTAACAAAACACAGGAAACTTCCTGTCACATGATCGGACCCATTCATTGCAGTTTGAGAAGCAGGTTTTAGTTTATTCACCATGAAATGTTGTACATCAGTAAAAACCATTGTTTTATTTCAAAAAGCTTTTAATTTGGTGAGTTTTAACAGGTGCATCAGCATATCCTGCAAATAAAAGTATTTTAGTTGCATTTAAGAGGATAAAACATTTAAAGTTTATTATTTGAAGTGTTTAACACATCTGCAATATTAAAATATGTCCTATAATAAACATAACATTGTGAAAATGCAAGAAATCTGGATATTCAAGTGTCTATAGAGTCCAGATTCAGGAAACCTCAGCTTGTTTCCTTTCTACAGGATCTCGGGTGGAAAAAGCCTGCTGATGAATCATGTCTGGAAACAAACTAGTCATGTTCAGTTTTTCCTTCATTTCTCTGCTGATGGTTTCTGTGACTCATCTGGAGTGTGTGTGCGTGCGTACGTGTAGATAGACTCAAGTAGGTCTATTCGGGCGTGTTTAGGTGACAGTTGACTTTGTACTAGAAAGCCGAAAGTCTTCCGATGTTGGATTAAACGAGGTAAAATAAATATTAGTTGTTTCCGATTGATCAGCATGAATAAAATACAAAAAACGTTTACCTGTTTAATGAAGATCCATACATAAGGTCTGACTCATTCCCCACGTTCGGGTCGCAAATGACGTTTCGAGTAGAGCGTTGTACGTCTCTGCGCCATTTCCGGCTCCCTCTTTCCTCTCTGATCTCGACATGGCACCGGTAAGTTTAGCTAGCTCCTCATGAATATGTTTATTTGAACATTGTTTTTTAAAAAAATAGATTGTGCTGCTTCGTCATTAATAATAATGAGACATTTATATCGCTATAACCAGAATCGCCTGTTGTGACTAATCATTTTCATAAAGAAGGCCCCCGAGAAACGCGGAGAGTTAGCATTAGCACGTGCGCTTACCAGACTGCATGGAAAAAATAATGTACTTGTGAAAAGAGGTTATTCGTTTGTGAACGGTGTATAACTTGGTATTTATACATTGATGTGTAATAATCCACCTGTCAGTTCGGGTGGGGAACCAGCGAACTTTAAAAAATGTGTATTTATATTCTTTTAACCTTTAAAATAAGTAAAAAGCTCGTGACGGTGGCAGAAGCTAGCTGTCAGATACTGACTGCAGGTATGTTCGGGTATGAAACCGGTTTTTGATTCATTCATGCAGATAAAACAGAAGAGGCCGACTGCTGGCAAGAAGTCCAGAAAAGCAGCTTCATGGAAGTTCACACTGGACCTGACACATCCGGTAGAGGACGGGATCCTGGACTCTGCAAACTTTGTAAGTAATATTTAGACAACAGCTGTGTTATGACAGTTTGGATACTCAAACAAAAAGGATCAAATTAAACGTTTCCAAGTAGCTGATCATGTCTGGACTAGGGTTCCCTTCCCTAGATCCTGGTTTACTAGGGTTCTCTTCCCTAGTGCATTATTGTGCTCTGTCTGACAGGAAACCTTCCTCAAAGAGAGGATCAAGGTGAACGGAAAGACAGGAAACCTAGGAAACATCGTGCAGGTTGGCCGCATGAAGAACAAGATCAACGTCACTTCTGAGAAACAGTTCTCCAAAAGGTGGGAGGAGCTGCGGCTTATCCAACAAAACATATGGAAAAATAAAGATTCTAATGTGTTCAACTTCCATCAGGTATCTGAAGTACTTGACAAAAAAGTACCTGAAGAAGAACAATCTCCGAGACTGGCTGAGAGTGGTGGCATCTGATAAGGAGACCTACGAGCTGCGATACTTCCAGATCAGTCAGGACGACGAGGAGTCAGAGGCAGACGAGTGAAGGGCTGCGGAGCAGCATTGATGTTTTCTCTGAGAATAAATATGGAAAAAAAAGTTTGTGTGTTTTTTTTTTCCTTTTTATAAAATAATGACATCAAACACTGAATGTCCAACAGAAGTAAATCAATGACCAAACATGTTGCCTCTGCTGTAGAAGCAGTTCATTAAACAACCACCAGGTGGTGCTTCAGTTGTATCATGATCAAACAGGCAGAAGCAGCGAAATAACCAAAACCTTCAACCTGACAAAAATCTGGTATTAATAAATTAATGGAAGTATAATTGAAACATCTATAGAGAAGTGAAGACATGATAACTAATAAAATGACAAGTTTAACATTCAAAAATAAATTACATAAAGGACCCAGACTCCCATATAGAACTGATCAATTAAAGGTGAAGCAGAGGCTCATGGGAGCTGTAGTTCATGTATAATAAGATGCTTAAATAAAAGCCTTTGTTGTAAAGATGCCCGGTTAGTGATGTTCTTCACCTCCAGCTCTTCACTGGTTCATTAACCTCCATGAGCTGCAGCTGAAAGTCATTTATTCCCTTAAACAGAACAAGACTCGCTGCTTTGCTTCTGTCAGATTTTGGACTCGATCCTGTTCTGTAATCTTGTGCAGAAAACCTCAGGAATGTTTTGACTTCAGCTGCTGGAAACGTCTCAAATCTGCAAAGATTCATGAGTTGATCACAAACAGAGCTCAGAGGCAGTTCCAGATTCATATCAGAGGTTTTCTGTTTGCTGCTGCTCTTTAAATTTCCTCCTTAGGTTGTCCAGTTTATTCTGTATTATCAATCCGAATCCAAAAATATCAGTGAAGGACATTTGCATCTAAATTGTTGTGGATTATCATGAAATCAGCTGGACTGAAACAAATAAAGCATATTTAGTTGTGGTGCTTCCTCCCAGCCCAACATGTAACTGTGCCTGAAGTTAAACCTGTAATCTGACTCTGTGCATCAGATTACACCAGATTAGCAGAACACATCACAAACATTCAGCTTTCAGTTTAAACTGGGCTTTAACTCTAAAATAATGTAAATAAATCGGTGGATCTAAAGAAGATCAAGATTTGGAAACATAAATTGTGTAAATTATACGTCAATGTGTGATTTGTTTGGGTAAAGTGTCACAAAAAGGACAAAGTTTGAAAGTAGACAACAGTGAAGTTTGGCTGAATATATGAGAAAACCCCGCCTCCTTTGGAGCATCTCAGGTAGAAACAGGTAGAAACACAGAACGTTGAAGAAAGTTCAAATTTAAACTTACCGATAGTTTGATAATAACCAAGATGTGACGTTTCTTCTTAAACCCGGAAGTGAAGAGTGTTTTTAACTCGTCATGTCTCCAACATGAAACACTGTAAGAACATACATGTTACATGTGAGA
The DNA here is from genome assembly GCA_006937955.1 of Pachypanchax playfairii. Classification (NCBI taxonomy): domain Eukaryota; kingdom Metazoa; phylum Chordata; class Actinopteri; order Cyprinodontiformes; family Aplocheilidae; genus Pachypanchax; species Pachypanchax playfairii. Next base: position 2,733,546 of record SSNP01000039.1, on the reverse strand, counting down.
CCATCGGAGTCTTCAGACTCTCACAGGTTTACTGGTGTGACAGACAGGTGTGTGGTTACCATGGTGACCTTAATGAGCCACAGGTGTGTGGTTACCATGGTGACCTTAATGAGACTCAGGCAGCAGCTTTAACATTTGTGTTGATCTGGTTTTGTTTTCATACAGTTTTTACTTCCTAACGGAGACGTTTATTCTGGACTTCGATTATTACACAGTTGATTTGTAGATATCAGGCTGCATCAGCTTCAAAATATATTCTGAAATGTTCTAGTTTTGTTTATGTTAAATCAATAAATGTCCAGTTTATTTCCTGTTTCCATAACTTTTTTCCTCACACCTGATTGGTTCTCACAGTAATATGATGGTGCTCATGGACATGTTCCTGCTCTGTTTGAAGTGTTGAATATTTGATCAGTTTGATCACATGGTATCAGGTCTGCCGTCTCATGTTGTCACCAGTTCGTACAGCCCAGCAGAGGACGGATGTTTCAGTCTGTGATACAGGAAGATAAATACACAGTGAGTATCAACCTGTCTCCAGGTGAGCTGCTTTATTTTAACATTTTATCTTTAGTTCCATCTGTTGATGCTGGTCAGGAGTTTATTGTGTTGATGTTGCGATGCTGCAGCTTCAGACCTGCATCTCTGGCTGTTGGATCAGTTTTTACGTCCGTACTGCTGTGAAAGTGGATCCTCAGTCATCATAAATGTTTCAGGGAGGGAGTCTCGCTTTAGTGAGTGAGAAGAACAGCTGATGGTATCTCCTCCACCAGCTGACTCACTTTATCTCTTAAGGAGGATCATTGACTGGACCTGCTGGGCCCTGAAGTGGTTCAAAGACTCCAGAGTCCCCAAAACAAGACTCTGCTTGGTGCACTGAATTTACATTGGACCTGAAGTGATTTCTCACCAAGACTTTGACTGTTTTTGTGTCTTTGGAGCTTCCAGGTCTTAAAGCAACAATTGGAAAGTGTTTCCTCTGAATGACTGTTCTTGTTCTCCTTCATTTTTGTGCCAAACTTGGAACTGGAGTTTAACTGTTCATTGTCAATATGAACAGTCCTAACAGTTCTGCTCTAACTGGGTCTGTTGGACTCAAATGGTCTCAACAAACCAGTAAAACATTAGAACAGTAGTTAAAATGATCCGTCAGAAGAACAGCTGAAAAGCTCATGTATCACAGTTTAGTTGTTCTGTTGGAGGCGTTTTATTCTGAAAGGAAACCAGCATCAGACAGAATCTCTCCACCAGAACTCTGTGTGAATTCATCAGAATTTACAGACTTTTTTATTTGATTATTTTCACAGAGTCTCTTCGTTTGGAATCTGGTTCCTTGAGACCGGCTGCAGGTCTGGGGAAGCTCCTGATGAGGGTTTGATAATGATAAACCGACTGTAAAGCTTTTAACATCAACAGGTGATAACCAGGTGAGGTGATGGCGACGTGGCTGGGTCGGGTGTCTCTGGGCGACGCCTGGTACAACATGTACTCCCGTCTGCTCCGGACCAAACCGGTGGGCTCCATGGCTCACGGCTCGGACGACCTCACCGAGCTGGCAGAGGGGTCTGCAGTCGGACTGGCCAAGGTCCTGACCACAGTGGACCTGGTGTCTCTTGGGGTGGGCAGCTGCGTCGGCACAGGGATGTACGTGGTGGCAGGCCTTGTTGCCAAGGCGATGGCAGGGCCAGGGGTCATCCTGTCCTTCATCATTGCAGCAGTGGCATCAATTCTGTCAGGTAAAAGACTCACCTGTGATCACGGGTGGAAACAATAAGCTCTTTCTGGGTGTAACTGTGTTTTTGTTGAAGGCGTGTGCTACGCAGAGTTCGGTGTCCGGGTCCCTAAAACCACCGGCTCAGCGTACACCTACAGCTACGTGACGATCGGGGAGTTTGTGGCTTTTTTCATTGGGTGGAACCTGATCCTGGAGTACCTGATCGGCACAGCAGCAGGGGCGTCGGCTCTCAGCAACATGTTTGACTCTCTGGCCAATCACAGCATCAGTAACTACATGATCACACACCTGGGCACGCTCAGAGGACTCGGTCAGTGTGGGGGGGGGGTGTTTACTGATGAAGCTGATGTGTTGCTGATGTCCTGATTGAATCCAACCTGCAGCATGAACTTTCTTCTGCTTCAGATAGAGAAGTTCTTCCTTTTATTTTGCTTTTCATTACAGTAAATATTATGAAAGTTCAGAGGTGAGTCTGTTTGTCTCAGGTAAGGGTGAGGATACGTACCCAGATGTTTTGGCCCTCTTCATCGCTCTGCTGGTCACAGTCATCATCGCTCTTGGAGTGAAGAACTCAGTGGGATTCAATAACATCCTAAACGTGGTCAACCTGGTGGTCTGGGTCTTCATGATCATCGCTGGACTCTTCTTCCTCTCAGCCAGCAACTGGGAGGGCGGCAACTTCCTGCCGTACGGCTGGTCAGGGGTGAGATTCCAGGGTGGTCGGGGTGTTTCATCAGTGCTGAGTATTTTAATTTGAGATTTTCTGTGACATCTTGTTCATATCAGGTGATGCACGGTGCAGCAACTTGCTTCTATGCCTTTATTGGCTTTGACATCATCGCAACAACAGGAGAGGAGGCAAAAAACCCAAACACCTCCATCCCGTACGCCATCACCGCCTCTCTGGTCACCTGCCTCACCGCCTACGTGTCGGTCAGTACAGAGTTTACATGCAGTGATGTTTTGAACAGAGTGCAGTGACTCTGAGTGTAAATGTGTCGACGTTTCTTTAAGGTTTCAGTCTCAGACTCGACTACAGTTCCATGAATGTTATCAGCACCTGAACTAAACATTTGACTAACCTGATGACTAGGACTTGGTGTCAGCCTCTTGTCTTAGACCTGGTCTGACTTGGTCTGAGTTTAGTTTGTTTTGATTACTGCACAGCAGAAGTATTCTCACCTGTCCACCTCTCTGCTTCCTGAAGGTGAGTGTGATTCTGACTCTCATGGTTCCGTACGACCTGATCGACGGCTCGGCTCCGCTCATGGAGATGTTTGCTGATCATGGCTTCTTGTGGGGGAAATACACCGTGGCTGTTGGATCCATAGCTGGACTCACCGTCTCTCTGCTGGGCTCTTTGTTCCCAATGCCCAGGGTCATCTACGCCATGGCCCGGGACGGGCTGCTGTTCAGGTCAGGAAGCATCAACAACACAAACACACTCTCATTCAAGAACAGAAGAAATAACTTGTCTGTATGTTTAAAGGTTCTTGACACACGTATCAGCTCTGACACACACTCCTGTGGTGGCGTGTATTGTGTCAGGAAGCTTTGCGGCCGTCCTGGCGCTGCTGGTGAGCCTCAGGGACCTGATTGAGATGATGTCCATCGGTACTCTCCTAGCTTACACTCTGGTTAGCGTGTGTGTGTTGATACTGCGGTACCAGCCTGATGAACAGACTGACACACACCAGTTTAACTCTGAGGATGATCCCGACAGCATGAAGCATCAGGACGATGAACTCACCAGACACGACCACATCCTGATGGAAGGGTCTGATCTCGACAAGTCGTACCACACCGGAGGGTCTGAAGGGGAGGCAGACCACGCCGAGTTTCACACGGGTCACCCCTCCCTGCTGAAGAGGCTTCTGGGAGGTCACTACTACACCCTGAGAGTTCGCCTGGGGATGCCAGATTCATCAGCACGGCCCACTCCGGCTACCGGTCGCATAGTGACCAGATGCACGCTCTCCTTCTTCTTCATGTCCTTCTTCCTCTGGTCCACCATCATATTTGGAGTTGAGTGGGGCACGGGGGCCGGGGCGGTGTTCTCAGGCCTGATGGCCACATTGATGATGGGATCCTTGGTAAAGCTTTTGATTCTGATCATACAACAGCCTGAGAGCACACGGAAACTCCCTTACATGGCGCCATGCGTCCCCTTTGTTCCTGCAGCTGCCATATTTGTCAACAGCTACCTCATGCTCAAACTGTCTCCTCTCACCTGGGCCAGGTTCACCGTCTGGTGCCTCATAGGTGAGTCCAAACAGTCTCAACTGTTGGTGCCGGACCTGGTCTGGAACTGAGTGTTAGCATGTACTGAGTGAATTTGGTTCTTCCTGCAGGTCTGTTGATTTACGGTTGTTACGGCATTTGGCACAGCACGCTGGAGCTGAGGGCTCGCGAGCAGCAGGCTCATGCTAGCTCTTACCAGCGCTATGATGACAACCTGGATGACTCATTTGCCCCTGATGATGACGCATACCCTCAGGACCAGGATGACAGACCATACCAGGGCTGGTCTGCTCCAGAAGAGCGGGGTCATCGATACCAGAACCAGCAGCTGAACCAGACTGAGGACCAAGAGGAAGAGCAGCAGCAGACTGCGTTTGAGGATGATGGTGACCAGATCGGGTACCAGTCTGGAGCAGGAGTCCAGTACCCGAGTGGAGGTGGCAGGTCCAAGGGAAGGACCAATTTTGGGTTTGATGATGAAGATGAATGAATTTATGAGGTTTTCCTTCCCATCACAGAACTAATTCTAAAATGTGGGAAGATTGTTTAAACTCTGAATCCATCATCACAGGATTTATATCCGATTAATAAAAACTAAACCAGGTTTATTTTTAATTTAAAGCTGCGGTCTCTTCAGTGTGGATGAAGATGATGGTTTCTGATCTCATCAGCCAGCTGCTTCTGAGTGAAGTTAACAGTTTAAACTGAAGATGTTGAACCTCCTGCTGAGCTGCAGCCTGTCAGGACTTCCTGCTTTCATGTTTCCTGTTTTTTAAAGTGAAGAAATTCATTTCAGACAGAATTTCTGGTCGTTTTTAAAGTTCTCTTGATCTTCTTCAAGTTTTCTAAATGTTTGTTAGTTTTTCTTTAAAGAGTCCCTTCCATTAAAAACAGTTTTTCTGAGGTTTCTGTTGAATATTTTAGCTCCACAGGTGTTCTTACCTTCATAGTGGGTGAAAACAGGTCAACAACTTCTCTTTCAGTTTTAATCTCTCAAACTACGCAGGTGGTGATAAAACCCGAGTTCTCCTGAGTTCTAACAGCCTGTATCTGTTACATCACAAGTCCTTTGTTCGTTAGTATTCATCAGCTCCTGCAGTTGAAACCACGCCTAGCATGCTGCTGGCTAAAAGCTGTTAGCATAAGACGTAGCAAACAGGAAGAGAGAACGTCTGATGTTACCATGCGCAGCGGGGCAGGAAACAGTATACCTTGCTCTCATAGGCTAGTTTGTTAGCCAATCAGAGTCCAGCAAATTCGAATAATGAATATTAATGAGCTGCAGCTCGAGGCCTGGAAGGAACCGAATTTTAACGCAGATTGAAAGGTCTGTTAATCAGTGTTTCCTACGTTTTTTAGATATAAAATGTTTCATATTACTGGTTAATACTTAAGAAATAACCACAAAGTGGTGAAATTTGTGTGAAATGGACTCTTTAACATTTTGGTTGAATTCAAACTTTTTCACAGCAGTTTCAAACATTTTGTACCAACACGAGAAAACAGATGATGTTGATGGTACGACACTTCCTCTCTACTTCCTGTTGCTGAATCTGGACTGAGACACACTCTGATTCCTTCTTGTTGTGATTGTGTTTGTTTATTCTTTATTTTGCTCATTTATTGTGAAAGTGAGTGTGAATATCAGTGTAAAGTGTCTTAACGTGTGTAACAGTGAACGGGTGTTTGTTTTGGATGATTAAATGTCATTTTGTGTGAAAAAGTCACGCTTGGATTTTTTTGTTGGGTAAAAATGTGAATTTTATTCCATGTAATTAAAATGATTTTATTTAATCAATCAATGAAAGAAAAAGTCAATCACCAGAAAACAAAAACATTTTACTTCTAAGAATAAATGTTAAATCTGATTATATTCTGAGTAAAAAAGTTACACAAACAGTATTTTAATAGAAACAGCTTTTAGTTTTCTTGTAATCTAAAACTTTACCACTAGATGTCAGTAAATCTCAGAGTGCTTCGTTAGTTAGGAACCAGCGTGTTTATATTCACAGCAGGAGCAGAAATCTGACATTTATTTAAATCACTATTTTATTTGATTTCGATTTAAAGAAAAAAAAAACAGTTTTATTTCATTAAAAATACCTTTTGTCTTAAATTTAGGTCATAAAACAAAACAGTTATATATTGTTTTGTGAAGATTACATGAATGTGGGTTGGACACCAAGTCGGGTCTTCAGACTCGTTCGCTCTTGGCGTGGTTGGAGGGGTGGTCCAGTGGTGTGGCCGTGCCCCCCCGTCTGGAGTAGAAGAAACTGTTCTCCCGGGACGGGATGCCCATGATGGCGACCTGGCAACACAGGATCACAACCCCTCCCAACATGCAGAGGCCGGCTCCGACCCAGCCGGCGTACAGAGAGAATCCAAACGACATCAGCCGGTCCTCCTGGTGAGCGCTGATGGGGAACCAGATGGTCGATATGATGCCGCACACAGCTGGAGTCCATCACAGAGGGTTAGAGTTAAAGAGAGAAAAAGAAAAACAGGATCAAATCAGTATTTAAGTTCTGTTTGTCCTGGAGGACGTAGACAGGAAGTACCTGTCTCATCCTGCAGGAAGGACAGTCTGACAGATAAATCCAGTCAGGAAGAGCTGCCAAATCCTGACCCTCCTTCCATCCTCTTCCTCCCTCCCTCAGCTGAAGGAGCAGAAATTACTGAACTTACTGTCCCGAAAACTCTGACAATAAAATAAACATCTTAAACACCAAAAACTCAAACGGTTTCATCTTTAAACTCAAAATAAATAAAAACTCAAAAATAAACCCCAAAATCCAGAAAAACTGTCAGAGAACTGTTCTGTGTCTGAGTCTCCCTCCACACCTGGATGTTCATCCTCACACCTGGAAGTTCATCCTCACACCTGGATGTTCATCCTCACACCTGGATGTCCATCCTCACACCTGGATGTCCATCCTCACACCTGGATGTCCATCCTCACACCTGGATGTTCATCCTCACACCTGGATGTNTCAATCACCAGAAAACAAAAACATTTTACTTCTAAGAATAAATGTTAAATCTGATTATATTCTGAGTAAAAAAGTTACACAAACAGTATTTTAATAGAAACAGCTTTTAGTTTTCTTGTAATCTAAAACTTTACCACTAGATGTCAGTAAATCTCAGAGTGCTTCGTTAGTTAGGAACCAGCGTGTTTATATTCACAGCAGGAGCAGAAATCTGACATTTATTTAAATCACTATTTTATTTGATTTCGATTTAAAGAAAAAAAAAACAGTTTTATTTCATTAAAAATACCTTTTGTCTTAAATTTAGGTCATAAAACAAAACAGTTATATATTGTTTTGTGAAGATTACATGAATGTGGGTTGGACACCAAGTCGGGTCTTCAGACTCGTTCGCTCTTGGCGTGGTTGGAGGGGTGGTCCAGTGGTGTGGCCGTGCCCCCCCGTCTGGAGTAGAAGAAACTGTTCTCCCGGGACGGGATGCCCATGATGGCGACCTGGCAACACAGGATCACAACCCCTCCCAACATGCAGAGGCCGGCTCCGACCCAGCCGGCGTACAGAGAGAATCCAAACGACATCAGCCGGTCCTCCTGGTGAGCGCTGATGGGGAACCAGATGGTCGATATGATGCCGCACACAGCTGGAGTCCATCACAGAGGGTTAGAGTTAAAGAGAGAAAAAGAAAAACAGGATCAAATCAGTATTTAAGTTCTGTTTGTCCTGGAGGACGTAGACAGGAAGTACCTGTCTCATCCTGCAGGAAGGACAGTCTGACAGATAAATCCAGTCAGGAAGAGCTGCCAAATCCTGACCCTCCTTCCATCCTCTTCCTCCCTCCCTCAGCTGAAGGAGCAGAAATTACTGAACTTACTGTCCCGAAAACTCTGACAATAAAATAAACATCTTAAACACCAAAAACTCAAACGGTTTCATCTTTAAACTCAAAATAAATAAAAACTCAAAAATAAACCCCAAAATCCAGAAAAACTGTCAGAGAACTGTTCTGTGTCTGAGTCTCCCTCCACACCTGGATGTTCATCCTCACACCTGGAAGTTCATCCTCACACCTGGATGTTCATCCTCACACCTGGATGTCCATCCTCACACCTGGATGTCCATCCTCACACCTGGATGTCCATCCTCACACCTGGATGTTCATCCTCACACCTGGATGTTCATCCTCACACCTGGAAGTTCATCCTCACACCTGGATGTCCATCCTCACACCTGGATGTCCATCCTCACACCTGGATGTCCATCCTCACACCTGGATGTTCATCCTCACACCTGGATGTCCATCCTCACACCTGGAAGTTCATCCTCACACCTGTCTATCTCTTTTCTCCTGGTCTGAATGTCTTGGAGATAAATGGAAGTCTGAGTACCATAATCTGAATTGATGGAACCATGATGAACTCCTCACCCATGATGATGATGAGGACACCTCCCACCTGCGCGCGGCGCTTCTTGATGGCTGAGGAGTCGTTGGGCAGCCGGATGCAGGGCATGGACATGAGGATGAGCAGCATGGCGGGCAGACCCATCAGACATGCGCAGATCATCAGAACCCGAGACGTCTGGATGTAGGCTGAGAAACATGAAGCAGGTGTTTATCACATCTGGAACTCTCAGGTGGAACATAAAGGGTCAAACAGGAAGTAGTTGTTCTGTCGTCAAGGTTCTAACTCGTGTTGTGTTAACATGCACCTTCTCTGAAAACTCTCCAAACCTTCTTCTGGTTTTAAGTAAAACATATTCACTTACATAAAACTGCTTAAAGTTGTTCATAAACTAAATATAACCTGGTGTAAAAGACTGAAACCTGCTCTTCATCTCATGAGCAGCTGGACTTCCTGTCACCTGCAGCAAGTCACACCTGAAGTCTCACCTGGACTCTGGCTGCTTTAGACACCCCAAGTAACTGGAACCAACCGGTTTTCATGTGTAAAAAAGATGAATGAAAGAAAAAGAACGTGTCCTGAAAGACCCGAACCAGGACCTGAGAGAAGGGGGCGTGTCCATAGGGGTGGCTGGCCACCCCAGGTGTCCCCCCGCCCCCACCCCAACCTGAGACAAATTCAATCAATACTTTTACAGTAATCAAATAATATGATTATTGAAAGTGAACCAGTGATGTTGTGCTTTGACTGAACTTTATTTCATTTTGGTTCAAATTACCACTTAAATTATGATAAACGGTCTATAAATCTGTACAACCCCCCCACCCCATCCCCCCCCCCCGCAAGACGCTTCATCGTTCAGCTGATTCTGTTAAACAAGTTTTCAGCTAATTTTCGGTGTTTATGGTTCTTTTTTAAGTGTTTGATCAGTTTCTATTCAAGAATCTTCTTAAAAATTCCGTCCGTGCTCGTCCCCCCCCGTCCCCCCCCCTCCCCCTCACCTGGCAGAGAGAACATCTGGTCCAGATCCATGCAGTGGTACAGGGACGGGGAGATGACGCACTTTGCCCACAGGCCCCGGGAGCCCAGCTCGTCCATCTTCACGCAGACCGACACCGTGTATTCACATGTTCGAACCCAGTCACTGGTTGCCGTAGCGACGATGAGTCCGACCCAACCCGCGCAGCTCGATGTGCTGCCTATCAGCTGTCTGCAGATGTGCGCCATGACGATCCGCGTGCGTGTTTACGCGCTCCAAAAAACGAGTTTCAGCGGGTTTGTAACGGATCCTGCAGCAGGAAGCTTCACCGGACAGAAAGACTTTCAAAGTTTTAGTTTCCAGATAATCTCAGTGTTTCATCTGCGCTCGGAATCAGTGAACATGCAACAAATAATCAGAGTAAAGAAGTATTTTTCTTTGTTTTAAAGCAAATAAAATAATTAGGCTACAAATTCTTTAAAAGGGTGAAGAAGAAGAGGAGTAGTTCTCCAGGCGCTGGTGTGTCCCGAGGATCTGGATCTGGAAAATACCGAGAAGATTCATCCTCTGGGTGTGGTGGAACCCCCCCCCCCCATCCACACCCTCAAGAACCAATCAGAGACACACAGACCCTAACCTAAACCAGAAACAGACAGACTGCCTCAGCAGCCCAAAAAACATGAATCCATCAGAGGATCCCTGATCTGGACTGAGCCCAGAACCAGGACTGAGTTCTGAGACATGAATACAAATCAGCTGGTTCATGTGAAACAGATTATAGCTGTTATATCAGTCGATCTCCTGGTCCTGGTTCCTCCTGGTCTCTCCTGCTGGTTCTACCTGGTCCGTCCTGGTCCCTGCTGGTCTCTCCTGGCCCCTGCTGGTCTCTCCTGGTCCCTGCTGGTCTCTCCTGGTCCCTGCTGGTCTCTCCTGGCCTCTCCACCTCCACTTCAGGTCAAACAGCAGAAACTCTCTGGTTTTGATTCATTATTCATTTATTAAATAATTTCAAGCAGAAGATCATAAAAACGTGACGACTGAGGAAACCGGTCTCGACCCTGATAGTGACTTTTATCCACCCGCGTCTTTTTATCCAGAATATATTGATATAAAACATTAAACTTTCATCAATCACTTACAAAGTCTACGTATTATCGTTATTATTTGGATTTTTACACACACAGGTTATGTTAGCTACGATTCGTCGTTGACGTCACAGTCTAAAAAAACTAAATAGACAAATTTCATATATTAAATGTTGAAAATCCTTCATGAAATAGCTTGAAATGTACAGTCTCATGGAAAATATACACAAAGATACAAAACCCGGGTCTCCTGCTACAGTCAGGCGGTCTCATGGACTTCCTCGGTCCCGTCTCCTCCAGCAGGAAACTGCAAGTTACCAAGATTTTTCCTCTTTTTGTGACTTTTTTCTGTCGTTTTGGGTTTTCAGACCAACAAACAGTTTTACTGGTTCTTCAGTGCGTTGATGTGAGCGCAGATCTTCAGAGCAGGTCCCAGTTTAATGTTCATGCTGGTCATCAGATGGTCCTCGGTCAGAAGCAGAAGAGCCTGACCGTCGATCTCCTGCAGCCGGAAAGCTTCGGCCACGTCGCCGCAGCCTGGAGACAGAAACAACAAACAGACGTGTTTCTTACAGGTCGGACACGTCGACTTGAATCAGCGTCTTCACAAACAACTTTTACTGGGAACCCCTATCTGGTCTCATTCAAGACGAGAAACACTGAGGAGCATCAGCAGGTCCAGACCAGCAGGTCCAGACCAGCAGGTCCAGTTGGTAAAAAAGTTTGTCTAAAGATCCAGCAGACTGTGTTGAATCTTCATTTCAACAGGAAGAAACCTCAAACAGAACCAGGACCAGGACCAGGTCCAGGTCCAGGACCAGGACCAGGATCAGGATGTTGCAGCTGCTTCATGAGTTTGTTTGTATCAACGTGTTCAGAGTTTCTTCAATTCTGCAACGTGAGAAAATCTTTTTTTTTTAGAAATTAGAAACAATTTTCAGATTCTTGGAGTGAAGAACACGTATCAGTTCTGATAAGGATCCTTCGGTCTGACTGAGAACTGGATCAGGACTTCAGGAAGTTCTGTTTATTCTAACTAGTAAAATGTTTCTGGTTTTATATTTGAACTCTGAATCTGTTTTCATTTTCAGCAGCGACACGAGAGAAAAATCCCACACACCCGATTTCACACTCGTGTTTTTCACGTCTTGCTCAATCAGGCAGTTCGTGGTAACAAACGGTCACATGACCTCACCAAGCTGTAAATTGGAGGTTTGTGAAACGTCTAATTGGATAATTGGAGCCAGACGTTCGGCGGCTGGTTCGTCTGCTGATGTTAAATCTCAGGCTGTAAATCAAACTGTTTACTGACTCCGGAGACGAGCGACACCTGCGTCTCGTTACACTCACCTGGCAGCGTGTGGATGAAGGCGGTCACCTCCTCCACGCTCCACTGCGAGGGGGCGGGTTTGAATGTTGTGGTGGGCGTGGTGGTGGTGACGGCGGGAGCGGACGCCCTCCTCGCTCTGTGAGGCACCTGGCGCTCCATTCGTGTTGCCATAGCAACAGAAGGATCCTCCTCCTCTTCTCCATCATCCTCTTCCTCCTCCTCCCCGCCTCCCCCCAGCTCCTCTTCCTCCTCCTCCTTCTGCCCCACAGTCGGCGCTGCTGCCTTCTCCTTTCCATCCTTCTCACGGCGGGCGGCGCTCCAGAGGTCACGAGGCTGAAAGCCAACATGGAAGGTAAGAACCAGACAGGTGAGTCCAACATCCAATAATTACATATAAAATATAATTTACTGTACATTTCTCCAGAAGTTTTAAACATATTTTAGATTTTTAACATATTTATATGTTTGTTTTCATTTTGTCACTCTGTGTTTTAAATTTATATAATTTTTTATTTCACATAAAAAATGTGAACGTTTATTTAAAAATTTACACTTAGAAAAAATTGAGGAAAAAAATTTCGATAACTTTTCGTCGCTTGATTTTGTGTCAGAGTTTCTCCCGAGAAACGTTTTACTGACTTCAGTTTAATTCAGTTTCTAAAATGAAAGCAGGTGAGAAGTTTAGATGAAACAAGTTTTATTCAAATTATTAACTTCAAAATTGATGTTTTAGAATAAAAAGTTTCTTTTAAAAGGTGTAACAAACATGAACCTGGAATCAGGGAGTAAACCTGACATCAGCGAGGTGACCAGCAGGGGGAGACACCTCCTCTATGAGACCTACAAACAGCCAGAAAACCAGAAGACCTCCTGTGGAGGTCTGATGGAAACCAGATCAGCTCTGAGATCATCAGGTTCTTCATCTTTATCAGAATCATTCATTTTGTAAATGTTTTAAAAACATAAATGTGAAGAAGTAAGTCAGTCTAAATTAAAGACGAAGTTTTAAAGTGAGGGTTTTCCATAAACCAGGTGACCTCAGTTCATATTTAGCCCCGCCCCCCTCATGGGATTAAACTCAATCTGTTATTAATTTCAGGATTATTTCTGTGTCAGATGTTTTTATGTATTAAGATTAAACTTCTTGTATAAAACAGCTCTGAATGAGCCGGTTCTGGTTTTAAACTGGGCTGGGTCAGTGTTCCTACCAGGCGCAGCAGCAGAGGTTTCCCCGGTACCGACTCGGCCCGGTTGAGGGTCGGTCGAGGTCTCTCCGATCGGCTGCTGGCGCTCAGAGCTCGCAGACGCTTCGTCAGCCGGACGTTAAACCTGCCAGAGATCAAACAGCAGATAAACTGACACTTCCTCCTTCTGCATCTCACACCTGTGCACCTTCTCATCGGCACCACACACCACATCCTGCTGACAGGCTGCTGCTGCAGCCCCCAAAAAACAACCACTCTGAGAGTCTGTGCAGAAGTCCTGATCCAGCTCTGGTCCTGGTTCTGTTCTCAAGAGCCAAATTTATCTGAAACTGAGAGAAAATTCAGCCTGAGTCCAAAGAAAAGCTCTAAAAGACCTCCAGAAAGTTCTGAAGAGACCTGCTGATCCAGAACACGACAGGAGAGTCTGGCTGCTGGGAGGGACAGCTGAAGAGACGAGGACCGGATCAGGACTTGTGCACAGAGCTGTGAGTGACATGAGACCACAGCGACTTGTTTTGAAGTCAGTGAAACTGGACTCACCCGCGTGCACAGGAAGTGGAGCAGAAGCGTTTGGACCGCATGAAGTTGTGCGCGTGACCTCGTTTCCCACAGAACTGACAGTGCAGAACCGTTCTGTCTTTATGACTCGACCCTGTGAGAGAGACGCACACGCTAAGAGACAGCAGAGTCTCACCTGAGGACAGGTAGAGCTTACCTTCAGAGTAACTCACCACTTTAACACAACACACACACACATGCACACGCACGCACGCACACACACATGCACACGCACGCACACACATCCAGTTTATAAGCTCCTGCAGATCTTACTGGTCCCGGGTTCGTCGGTGTCTCCTCCTTCCTCCTCCTCAGAGTCTGTTGAAGGCTCAGTTTGTTTGACCGTATCCGTCACAGGCGGCGCTGCGTTCCCATTGGTCCCGTTCACTTCCTGTGGTTTGGTCACCTGCTCTGGAACCAGCAGGGACGAGCGGTTCACCTGAACAACAGAACACTTCAGGAATGTTGGACGTATTTCCATCTCAAAATTCTTCACCGTATTTATGTTCATGATAAAATCTGAATCTAACCAATCAACATTTACCTTTACAAAACCCCGCCCCCCCCAAAATATATAATAACACAGTAAGAAGAAAAAGTTCTTTTTTTCTTTGCTTCAAGTTTTGGTCAAAAACGGTCAATTTTACAAAAAAATCTTCATGCAGTAAAAACTAGAAATATTGATTTAAAAAATGTAAAAATGTACTTTCAGATTATTCAAAATATTTTTACTTTCCTATCATAAATATTCAGGATTTTTTATTAGATTCAATTTTTAGAACTAAAAAACTAAATAAATATGCTCTAATTATTTGTGTCTGAAGTTTTATTAAAAGTCATAAATTTAGAAAAGAAAAAAATCGGATCAGATTTTTGTGAATGTTTCATCAGAATCACACAATCTGTGGTGCGTTTAAGGAATTCTGTAAATTATAAATGTGAACGTTTGAAACATCTGGTAGCAGTTTTATACGGTTTGGTTTTTCCTTACAGGAAATGGTTCAAGCCCCTCCTGGATGACGAATCCCTCCACCAGGTGAGTCAGGACCTGCCGTCCTTCAGGCCACGGCTTCATTTCCCATGGGCTGCTCAGCGATTGGTTGAAGCTCAAAGACTCGTCCTCTGATTGGCAGAGAGGCTCCGTCAGCGTTTCAGGTGCGGGCTGCATATCTGACTGCATTCTATCGACTTTTGTGGCTTCGTGCTGTGACAGGCTGAGGTCAGTCGGGCGGGTGGTGTGAGCTGGGAGGAGGGGGGGAGGGTTTTCTGATGAGGAGTTGATGAAGGGCGACGAGGGCGGTGACTGGGAGGACAGGCTGGACAAAGCTGTGATGAGACAAGACACAGATCTGATGAATATGTCACATTCCCATCAGAAAGGGGCGGCGGCTGAAGTTATTGATAAAATGATACACAATATTTTAATGAAATGCAAAATTTATCTTGTGGAGACAAAATCAGTTTTTATTGATGTGACGGAGAAAAGGTTTTAATTTGAGGTGTTTGCCTCTTGTTAAATGTTTCTCCCTCCGTCCTGAATGTGATCAGGGGCGTGTCGGGGGGGGGGGGGGGG